>JADRCH010000163.1:401757-418007 GCA_019843965.1 Rhynchomys soricoides
CTTCTTCCTCCTTCCTCCCTCCTCCTTCTTCTTCCTCCCTCCTCCCTCTTCTTCCTCCTTCCTCCCTCCTCCCTCCTCCCTCTTCCCTCTTCTTTCTCCTTCCTCCCTCTTTCATCTCTTTGGCATGGGCTGGAAGTGTGAGGTGTGGGCACCTGCCTAGAGAGGGAGCACAGGCCTCTGCTGTCAGCCCTGGCTACCTCCCGGCAGGACAGATAATGTTCAGCTAGGAACCCGGAGAGTTTATCATACAGAGTGTCTAAATGTACAGCACAGCTCTCCTACTGTCTCTCATGCTGTCCTTGGGCTTCCCAGAGCCTCCCTAATGGGCCTGTGGTCCTCAGCTGGGCCACAGCTCAGCACTGCACAGTGACAGGGCTATAAACCCCATGATGAATATGCTTGAGAGTGAATGCAAGCAGGAGCCCCATCTGCTGTGTAGCTGGCGCCTGACCTCCTATGTCTCTGCTGTTTCACAGGTCAGATGCAGAAACCGTTTGAAGATGCATCATTTGCTCTACGGACAGGGGAGATGAGTGGGCCAGTGTTCACAGATTCAGGCATACATATCATCCTGCGCACAGAATGAGGGCAGGCACCTGGCCAGCCTGCTCGGGCTGCCACACAGCCCATGGACGCCCTTCCTGCTACTGTCACACAGTATTTATTGTTCCTAAAATGACTGGGAGGGGGCTCTGAGATGGGGACTCTGAGCATCCTGCTCCCTGTTTGCCCCCATTTGGGGTTGTCCTAGTCAGGCTCTTCTGGAGGAACTGACTTCAGAAGGGCAATGGGGGTGGGGAGGCCCCCAGGCTCAGGGGATCAGAGGTGACCTGATCCCCCAGGTCTCAGAGGCAGGCAGGCAGGAGGGCCTTTTTTCATGTTAGTTATATGCTCCGTTCCTCTGTTCAGTTGCAAAAAGCAGACGCTCCATACCTGGCGATGCAGTAACTCAGCCTCAGGGCACGATGCAGCGCCCTATGCACCTTCCATTAAATCTGGACCCACTGGTTGGTGGTCCTGTGTCATTACCTTCCTGGTGAGATGTGGGCCTTTGTCTCAAGGATGGAACTTTTACCCACCATGCCCTAAACCCAGTGTCCAGACTGTTCTCCAGCTTAAGGAAGCCTCCTTTTCCACAGCCTGGGGTGCTGGCAAGAATTCTTTCCACTAGCTAAACTCCCAGGGCAGCAAGGTTCCTCCGAGCCCCACCAGCCCAGACCCAATTGGATAAGCACCCTGGGGACTGTTCAGGTATATGCAGACCACCCCATCCCCCACTCCACTTCCAGCTGTTGGGTCTGGAAAGATCCTGGGTGATCCTGGCTCAGCATCTGTCTTGGCACACCCCCAGTGTCCACCCCTCCCCTCCAACACACACACACACACAGACAGACTGCTTATTGGTGAGAACAAATCATATCTAGCATCTGCCACCCACTTCTGACTGGTTATTCCTGGGTTCAGCCACGAGACCTAGCACTCTCCAGGTACTGTTTCCATGACAACAGAGGCCCCCTCAACTGGAAGAGAGGACTTTATCAGCTCCCAGAAGAACAGAGATCCTGGTGGAGGGGGCTGGGAAATGGATATTGCTTTGAGTGGCAGGTGGGAAGGAAAGGAGGGTTCTCCCACCTTGGCTAGGGGCCCTGTGTCTCCTACAACTGTCCCTGAGCCTACCGTCTGAGGGCTCAGAATTCAATCAGCGTTTCTGTATAAGTGATTGGGGGGGTACAGCCTGGGGGGCTCTAACCAGCAAGGCTTGGGGACCAGAGCAATATTAAGCCTGGACCCCAAGAGAGCCCTCCCTCCCCACAGGCCTGAGTCTCACGAACAGTCACCTGAGCCTGCTCCCATCTGGCTGCTTTCTAGAGCAATCTCTCTTTGCCAGCTGCCTGCTGGAGCATTTGTCATTAGGAAGGTTTAATGAGTTTTTTCCCAGCTCAGATGGGCACAGGCTGAGCTGAGTTGGCTATACTTACAGTGAAATGTTCTCCAGTGGGCCAGTGGGGACTCAAGGCGAACAGTCACAGTTTGCTGTCTCGCAACAGTTGGGTGGGCTCTGGAGGCAGTGGCAGCTCCAAGTATCATGAGGAAGAAGAGGACCCCTATCTTAGCTTGCAACAAGAGTTCTGGAAGGTTCTCCCCAGGGCCACTGCCACATCTGACCCACTGCCTGCAAGAAGCAGGTATTTCCATAGTAGTAATTTGTGCATCCCTGTGTATGGCCATGTGGTCTGGTATCTGTGTTCTGTATGATCCCAACCCTCGGTCTAGGGTCTGTCCTTTGGACCCCAGCCAACCCCTTTTCCTGTCTATACAGTTATAAAAACCTAAGACTAAACATTGCTGTTAGATAAATGAGCCCCAGGAGCCCACTCATGTCCCCAGCATATATTATTAACTACCTGTGGTTTCCCTCACCTGCTCCAAGTTCCCACCCAGGCCTGCTACTGGGAACTGCCTATAAATCCTGGGCCTTTAGGATGGCAACAGTGTAACAAACCCCCACCCCAAGGGATGGAAACTTCTCTTTATGCAGACTCCACTGCTCATTCTTAATGGGCTCTTCTTAGACCAGGCACAGGAGATTCTGGGTTATTGCTGCAGTAGGGAATGCCAGCTCCCTGATTATAGCCAAACGCTCATCTATGATTTCGGGCAAGTTGGTTAATTCAGCACCACGTAGCTCAAGACAGACAAATGGAGGTGATGGATGGGTGAAGAGCGCAGGACCAGTTCATCCTTTGTGGTTGCAGTGTGGGTGCAGTCAAGTGTGCATGTGCACGTGTGTGCATGTATTCACTGTAAGTGTGCATATGTGTAAGAGTAGCACAGTGAGTAGGTATGCTGTCAGATGCTGTGGCCCAAGTAAACACTCAGTGCCCACATGTGACACATGTTCACATCAGTCCTGTCCTTGTGGAGCCATATCTCTAGGCACAAGTGTACTCTGATCACAGGCTAGAATTCCACAGTGCTACAGGTGCAGCCTGTTTCTCCAAATCTGAGACCATGACCACCTTGAGTACAAGTCCTGAGTACAGGAGACATGTAAGCTTCTTTTCCTTATTTGGGATTTTGAGACAAGGTCTCACCCGGGTGGCATCAGCCTCCCCAGAACTGGTATGTCTAGTGGGTTCCTCTATGCCAAGCCTTTGCTGTCTTCAGTGGCAAGAAGTCTGTCATGCTAATCCGGGCTTTATTCTTTTTCCCCCAGTGTCATGCTTGTTCACTTACATGGGAATTAATTGCTCTTCTCGAGGATGCCTTTAGAAATTGGTTTTAAATGAGTGCATTAGGCAGCCCCATTCATTATTCATAGGATTCCTTCCCAATATGGCATCCAAGTCTGAGTTCCCGGAGATGATTTAATCACAGAGGCCATTAATTAGAAATGGGGACATCAGCCTCCTGGTGGCCTCAGCAGGGTGGGGTCATGGCCAGTGGAGATCTGCACATGCTGTTCCTGCTGTGGGTTCAGTGGGCTGATGTGGGGGATGGGAAGCAGCGTGTATCGCTCACTCCTCCATTTCAGGTGAAAGCTCTACACATCACCCTACCGAGTTGCCCCTCATTTTTTGTGACACCTTGGCCTCTCAGCCTTCCTGATGCTGTGACTTTAATGCAGTTCCTCATGCTGTGTTGACCTCCAACCATAAAACTTATTTTTGTTGCTAGAGATAGAAGTTTGTCAGAGGGGTCTCGACCCACGGGTTGAGAACCACTATGCCCTTTACACCATAGACCTGGCTGACTTGAAGCCCTCATCATGTGGTAGCTCAGTTGGTGAATGAAGCCTTGGGGTCCATCCTCAGCATCATTAAAAACCAGGCATAGTAGTGGAGGTAAGATCAGGAGGATCGCTGGGCAGTGGTGGCAACACGCCTTTAATCTCAGCACTTGGGAGGCAGAGGCAGGCGGATTTCTGAGTTCGAGGCCAACCTGGTCTACAGAGTGAGTTCCAGGACAGCCAGGGCTACACAGAGAAACCCTGTCTCAAAAAACCAAAAAAAAAAAAAAAAATCAGAAGGATCAAAAAAGCTCAAGGTTGCCTTTGGCTATATAGAGCCCAGTCTGCTGTGTGGGCCCATTTCCTAACCAGTCCTTTCTCTTACCCCTGCAATGCCATAGCAGGAGCACCAGACCTCCTCTGACGGCCTAACCCTATCCTGTCACCTGGTTTTTTGCTAGGTTGCTTTGGTTGGTGCTTTTTTTACCATAGTGAATAGATTTATTAAGGGAGACAGAAATGACTGCCAGGTGCACGTTACCTAAGGAGGAGTCTGGTGGCTGCATTTTAGCCTGACCACCTCCCAGGACTCCTGTCCCCACTACACTGGGTATATATATCCCTGTCCCAGCTGCTTACAGAGTGCAGTGGGTTTGCTCAAATCCTGGCTAGGTACACCTTTTTAGTAAGTTGAGTCTTGCAGTTACAAAGCAGAGAAGAAATTGGGGGCCCTCACCTTTCTCAAAAGAAGCCAAATTGTTAAAAACACCATTAGAACCAGACAGCTTAGCGATGTGCTGGTGTGATGGCCACTGAAGGCCAGTTTTTGTCGCCATGATAGAATTCTATGTTCTGATCCAATTGCTTTTAAATTGATTGCTTCTGATTGAAATGCCTTTGGGTTGGGTGGGCTCCTCCAGGGGCTAGCTAGCTCTGGGAAGGGCTATTACAGGACTCCACCTGAGGTCACACCACAAGCACAGGGAATACAGTCAGTGGAGCCAAGTCTTCTGCAATTACTACTGGGTACAAAACAACCCAGGCACCAAATGTCAAAGGTCCGGTTTATTCTGGCAACCCGGAAAGAAAATGTGTAAATAATAAATTTAAAAAAGAAAATCCATGCACTCAGATCCAGGGATAGGGTAGGAGTGAGAGAGAAGGAATGTGGAAAACTGGGAAAGGAAGAAAGGAGGGAGGGGAGAGGTTCGATCAGTAAGGAAGAGAAGCAGCCATAAAAAGGCAGACTCAGAAGTGGAGTATCAAAAGCAGAGATCAATAAAATGGGAGAAAATGCATGGGCAGAGATACAGAGAACAGAAAGCTGGGCTGGCAAAGTGGGCAGAAGGAATCTAGGAAGGCAAGGGCATGACCAAGAGAAGGCAGGGGAGGGGGGGTCACAGGCGACGTGGGAAGGCTCCCCACAGCCTTTGCAGGGGCACCTAGGGGTCCCCGGCAGTACTGATGACGTGGAAGAGGGTGACGTTGTACAGCACCTGGTGCCCGTTGTTCCAGGTATACAGGGCCCGCTCCCTGGGGTTGTAATCCAGCATGGAGATGTGCGAGTACTGGTTGTGGAAGGGCACATCCGTGTACTCGTAGCTGGACGTGTTGGTGAAGTATGCGAAGTAGACCTTGGCTCCGGCCAGGTGAGAGTTGGTCACGTAGAGGACACCGCAGATCATGAAGGCCTCGCCAGCGCTGCGCTTAGGGTACCCAGTGTCCCAGGACCTCACTACCTCCAGGGTGTGAGGGTCCAGCCGGCTGACCACGATGTTGCCCGCGTTCTGGTTGGTGGTATACACAGCCCACAGCCCGCTCTCGTCTACCATGAAGTCCATGTCTGAGAAGCCACCCCAGGAATAGGGGAAGGTGTTATTGTAACCAGCCCCCGGGAGACTCCTCTGCACCAGCACCGAGCGGGACCGGAAGTGGTACTTGACCACCACGTTGCTCTGGTACTTGTTGTAGAACAGAGAGCCGTTGTATACCACATGGCCTGTACCTGCCCACGGCTGTGGCAGCAGGTGCTGGATGAAGTTCTGGCCTTTGATGAAGTCTCCCAGAGTACGGAACTCCAGTACTCGGCGGCCTTTGTAATAACCATCCATGTACCAGACCTATGAGAGCAGCAGCCAGTCACTGGAAGGACTGTAACCTGTGACCCTCCGGGACTGGCCAACCAGACAAGACCAACCTTTGGTCATCACGGTCAGTCATTATCAGCATGTCACTACTCAGTCAACAGTCCTTCCTATGACCTTTGTGACCGGTTCTATATAGTTTAGTGATTGTGAGCATTAGTGAACCTGGGGAGATGGCTCAAGGGGTGAATTGCTTGCTACTCAAGCATGAGGACCTTAGTTTGGATCCCAGAACCCATAAAAGAGCTGGGCACAGTGGTGTACAGCTGTAACCACACTGCAGGGGAAGTTGGAGACACATCTTTGAAGCTCATCAACCAGCCAGCATGGTCATATTGATGAGCTGCAAGTTTTTGGAGAGATCCTGACTAGGGGGAAGGGTGCTTTGAAAGGGCTAGGAAGATGGCTCGATGGGGAAGTTCACCTGCTTTAAAGATTGTCTGAACCCAGAACCCATCTGAAAAGCTGGCCATGGCCATATGTGCCTGTGACCCCAGTGCTCTTGAGAGCAGAGACAGGAGGATCAGTGGGGGCATGCTGGTTGCCAGCCTAGCTCAGAGTTAGTTATATCCAGGACTAAGGCTGGGGGTGATAGAACAGGGCACCCGACAGGCCTCTGTGAGCACACACTAAAGGGAAAGGAAGATGGTAGAGAGAGCAATAGAGAAAAACATGACCTCTGGTCTCCACATGCAGGGGCACACACCTGCCTGTACACATACCTTTATGAACACATAACAAAAGGACCCTAAATTAGTGGTGATGACCTGAAGGGTCAGGGAACATTTTGCCTCCAGGAGATTTACTGGGATCACAGATTTACTAGACACTGGATTGAGAATGTTCGCTGAACAGCTGTTGGGTAATAAGGGGTTACTTTGATTTCACTAGGTTGGTTGGTTGGTTTGGTTTTTGTTGTTTGGTTTGGTTTGGTTTTTTGAGTAGAGTTTTAACTATGTAGCCCAGGCTGGCTTGGCAGTCATTTTGTAGACCAAACTGGCCATGAGTCACAGAGATACACCTGCATCTGCCTCCTAAGTGCTGGAATTAAAGGGGTTTGCCACCTTGCCTGGCCCTAATGCATTGTCAGTGGCTAACTCCTGTAAGCACAAGATTGTCAGGCATGTCACTGAGCCTGGTGGCGGCAGCAGCAGCAGCAGCCCCATGCTAAAATGCACGTGTGAATGCCCTCATTATGGAGCTGAGACTTAAGAACTTCAGCATTAAGAAAATCACAAGAACAATATGAAGATACACCTGCCCACGTGTCTCTGGCTAAGAATGGACGGACTAGTTAAGTTCAACTCCAATTCCAATAACCAGTTGGTTGGACGATCATCATCTGTTGAGATCAGTGATCACAGTGGAGTAGTGTTGTTACTGCCTCGCTCTGTGACACTTGACCACCCATTGTGACGTTTAGCTTTTGAAGATTTATTTATTATGTATTTTATGAGTGCTCTATCTGCATGTACACCTGCACACCAGAAGAAGGCATTGGATCCCATTAAACATTGTTGTGAGCCACCATGTGTGCTCTGGGAATTGAACTCATGACCTCTGGAAGAGCAGCCAGTGCTCTTAACCACTGATCCATCTCTCCAGCTTGTGATTGTTAGCTTCAGCTTGAAACAATCGAGAATTACCAAGGAAGTGAATCTGAATGAGAGATTGTCTGGAGAGCATTGGGCTGTGTACATGTCTATAGGGAATTGTCTTAATTGTCCATTAATGTGGGGAGACCCAGCCCTTTGTGGGTAACACCATTCACTAGACAAGGATTCTCGAACTGAATGAGAATGGAGAGACTGAGCTGAGCACAAGCAAGCAAGAATGCATGCATGCAATGCATTTCTCTCTGACCCTGACTGTGATGTGACTAGCTGTTTGAAATTCCAGTCTTGACTTCTCTACAGTGATGGACTTTAACCTGGAATTGTAAGGTAAACTAAGCCTTTCTCCAAGTTACTTTTTGTCATTCATCAACCACAGAAACGAAACAGGCAGAGGCCAGAGGATGACATTGGGTGTCCTGCTTTATCGACCTCCACCTCATTTCTTTGAGATAGGGTCTCTACTTAACCTGGAGCTGGGACCAGCAAGCCCCAGTGATCCTCCTGTCTCTGCTCCCCACAGCACAGGTGCACATGGCCACTCATGGCCTTTTATGTGGATACGTGGGGTTTGAACTCAGGTCTTTATGTTTGTGGAGCAAGCACCCTTGCCCTTATACTGTTTCCCTCCCTAGCCCTATGCCATCTTAATTCCTGCAAGTACTATAGGATGTCTGCACTGTGACAAGATTACCTAACTGTGCAGTTCTCAGAATGCATCCTCTGATGTCAAAGGACACATGAGTGCAGCCTGCAACCATATTCTCTAGACAGATGACGTAGACCGACAAGGACAGAAGAACCTTAGCCTCGTGGTCACTTGGCAGTCAAGGGAAGGTCTAAAGACCCAGGATGATGAAGTATAAGTCACTGATGTGAGACTGCTCAGCAGGTGGAGGTGCCTGCTTCCAAGCCTGACAACCTTAGTTCAATCCCCAAGACCCATATGTTAGAAGGAGAGAACTGACCCAAGTAAGTTGTCCTCTGACCTACACACACATGCTGTGGTGCACATGTACACACATATCCATGTGCACATACACACTAAGTAAATAATATTTTTAAACAGAGAGTGGGCTGGACATGGTGGTAGTACACACCTTTCATCCCAGCACTCAAGAGACAGGCAGATCTTAATTCCAGCTCTAGGGACATCCAGTGGCCTTTTCTCCTTCAAGTGCACTACCCAACTCCCCATATACACCCATGAGTTAAAAATAATAAAAATGAAACCTAAATAAGAGTCACAAGTGTGGATTCCCCGGGCACCTGCAGGCAGTCACTGGAGTGGAATCACTCACCCTGCTGTCTGCACTGGGGGCCATTGTGTCAGTCATCCAGGAGCCGAAGCGGGACCCCATGGCCCGGATGGTAATGGGGTTACTGACGCCTGTCAGCTTCCCGCAGCCTGGGAGATGGGAACAGTGAGCGTGAGGATAAAATGCAGCAAGAACTCGGAGGAGGCAGGACACGGTTGCACTGGGAAGGGTGGGGGCTGGGGGTGAGGGTGTGGTCTCAGGATGTCAACTTGGACATAAAGGGTCGAAAATTAACCTAAGCTACTTCCAGCTTTGGGGCCTGATGTGGCCTTGGGTTGGGGAGACCAAAGAGGGAGGATTAGCAGTGAGATACCTAGCTTTGGAGCACACGGGCATCATTAGGGTTGGGTGTGAAGATCGGGGGTGGGGCAAGCTTCAGGGTCAAGGCATACCCAGCTTCTGCGCGCAGGCATGGAGTCGGGCCTCCAGGGCCATCACGCGCTGCTGCAAGTCCTCGTACCCGTAGGCACCCATTTCCTCCTGGATGGTTGCCAGGTTGCCAGAGAGGTTCCTCACCTCCTCCCGCAGGCGCACAATGGTCCGTGTGTCTGCTTTGTACTGCTCCAGCACTGAACTCAGGGGCAGCAACTCTGTCATCCTGTCCTTCAGTTCCTGCTCACCAGGAGAAAATGGCCGCCGATCCGACCCCTGACCCTTGACCCATACCTTCATCCTATCATCTTGGATACAATGCTCATCCCTTGCCAACGGATGCCTTCAGGATCCCAGAGCCCAGCCAACCCCTCATTTCTTCCCAGACATGGCCACCACCCTTGGAACTCAGGCCCTCTGGCGTTCACTGCAAATCACTCTTAGCGCAGCTCCTCCCCCAAACCCTCCAACCACTCTCTTGAACTCAGAGCTGAACTCAGAAGAACCCACCTGAAAGCTTTTGGCTGAGACTGACCCATCGGCTGCCCTGAGCCTTGCATCCAGGCTCCGCATGAGGGTCTCCATGCTGCGAACATACTGGAGATCCCGATATGTCCTTAGCTCAAGGACCTCCATGGACTGAGACACATTCTGGACCTAGAAGGAGAACCATTCAGGAAACAAGCTCCTCCTGCCAGCCACTGACAGAAACAGGTGGCCAGGGCCAGCACAGCCGCCTGCCAACTCTAGTCTCCCCTGATCTCACTAGCAACCTTCCAATAACAGTCTCCACAAAGTCCCATCCCCTCACACCTGTCACCTCCTCCCCTACGCTTGAGCTTGACTTCCACACTCCTGACACAGCAAGGCAGAGGAGGATGTTTTCCAAAATGAAGACTAGAACCAGGTACACACCAGTAATCTCAGCACTTGGAAGAATAAGCGAAGGATCAGAATTTCAAGGGTATCCTCAAAAGAAGGACCCAGGCTGGGCGGTGGTGGCGCACGCCTTTAGTCCCAGCACTTAGAGGCAGAGGCAGGTGGATCTCTGTGAGTTCAAGGCCAGCCTGGTCTACAAAGTGAGTTTCAGTACAGCCAGGGCTACAAAGAGAAGTCCTGTCTTGAAAAACAAAAAAGAGCCAGCAGTGGTGGGTCCCAGTTGTAATCCCAGCACTCAGGCTAAAGCAGGAGTTCCATGAGTTCCAGCTCAGCCAAGGCTACAGCATGAGTTCCTGGCCAGTATGGGTCAGAGTGTAACCTTGCCTCTAACCAAAAAACAAACAATCAAAGACCGTGGTGGGAGGGTCCTGGGCTTTAAAAGCTCAGTAATTGAGTGGTTGTCTGAGGTGCACAAAGCCCTGGATCCAACCACAGCATCAACTGGGTCATACTTATATGCAAACCACTTGGGCAGTGGATCCAGGAAGATTTGAAGCTCAAGGTCCTCCTCACATACACAGTGAGTTCAAGAGCAGCCAAGGCTGTGCAAGACCTGGAGGTACACATCACTAGTCATACCATGAACTACTTTTTTTCAGCTACTATGAACAATCAAAGGGCACTACATGAAAGTCCACAGCTTTGGGGGAAAGCAGTTTCAGTAAGGGGCATGGGCATATCAGGACTGTGAGAGTCAGGGGTGAGTGGGTTGCAGGTCCCCAGGTGCTCCCTGCCACCAAGCCTCAGCTTCCTTCCTCCTGAGGGGGGTGGTTGCAGGCATCACAGCTGACAAATGGGCAGTGACAGGGACTTCAGTCAGCAAAGAACCCAAAACATCCTGGAGACAGATGAAGTGGAGGCAGCCAGGGTGAAAAGAACTCTGCATGCAGATGTGTGTGTGTGTGTGTGCGCGTGCGTGCGTATATATGTATGTATATCTAAGTGTATATGTCTCTGTGTGTTCATACATGTCTGTGTGTGTATATGTGTTTGTGTATACATGCAAATCTGTGTGTATGTGTATACACATCTATGTATGTGTGTATGTATTTGTGTGTACATACATATCTAGGTATATAAATGTGTATATGTGTGTGCATACACATCTGCACAAGTATGTCTGAAGGCCAGAGATTGATGGTTTTTTTTTTCCACAATAATCTTTCACATTATTTTTTGAGCCAGGGTCACCAAAGCTGAATACGACAGCCAGACTGGTTCAAGTTCCCAACTACTCCTGTCTCCCCTTTAAAATGTTTTAAAATTACATTTGTTTGGTATGCATCAGTCCGAGGACAACTGGTGGGAGTTCATTCTCTCTCTAATCATGTGGGACCTGGGGATTGAACTCAGGCCATAAGGCTGGGTGGCAACTCAGCACCCCTCCTCACCTCCCACTCAACGGGATCTTCCTATGTGACCCAGGCTGGACTCAAACCTGTGCCAGTCATTCTGCCTCGGCCTCCCAAGTCCTGGCATTATAGCTGTGCACTGCCATTCCCAGCTGCACAGTTTGCACAAGCCTTAACAGAACGAAGAGCAGGTAAGACCCTTGCCTGCAAAGGGCAACAAGTACCTTCTTAGCAGGGTCACCCAAGGCTGCATGGAGCACTGGCTGCCAGGTCAGAGTGCACAAGAACAAACCCACACATTGTCCCTGACACCACAGCCTCCTAGCACTATAAACATGTGGCCCTTCTCTCTAGGATACCTGGGACAAATAATGAAAGGAGGAATTCACCTGGAAGACAAGTGGGCACATGCCTGTCATCCCAACACTCTGAAGACAGAGGCAGGAGGATCAGAAATTCACAGTTTTAGCTACATGGTGAATTTGAGGACAGCCTGGGCTACATGATATTATTTCAGAAGAAAAGTAAACAAGCTGGACATGGTGGTACACTTAGTTTCAGCACTGGGGAAGCAGAGACAGGCAGATCATAGAGGAAGTTCCGGGCCATCCAGAGCTTCACAGTGAGACCCTGTCTCAGAATAAACAACAACAACAAAGGTAAATTCAAAATATTTTATAGAGCTGGGTATGGTTGCAAACACCTTTAATCCCGGCATTGGAGGCAGAGGAAGGCAGTCTACAGAGTGGGTTCCAGGACAGCCAGGGCTACATAAAGAGACCCTGTCTCAACAACCCCCTCCCTCCAAAAATTAATAAAATGTAAATAAAGAAGAAAAGAAAAAAATTAAAAACTACCTAGATGGTATCCGAGTCATTGGCCACTTTAGAACAAGCTACCTGGCTGGATCTCCTGTGGTTTAGCCTAGATGGCGACAGGTGGAGTAGGAAGCAAAAGGGTATATCAGCCATCCTCCCCCATCCTTCCCCTCTCCCCCGCGCTTGATAGAGTCCCTACCTTCTCCATGAGCTGCCGAAGCTCTCTGCTCCGACCATCTCGGGCACAGGTGCTCTGTGCAGGGATCACAGCTGTGCAGATGCATTTGCCATCCGGCGCCTGGGCTGATGTATAGAGCTGCCAGCCCTCTTCCGGGCTCTGGAAGAGAGTCTGCAGAGGAAAGGGTATAGTCAGAGAGTAGAACCCAAATGGGGCTCTCTTTCATCTTACTGGGAAGGACAGAAGCCCTTGTCTGGGGAGATGGCCTTGCATGCATGAGAACCTCAGTTCAGATCCACAGAGCCCATGAAAAAAGATAGGGACAGAGACTGGCTGGTCCCTGGGGGCTCTCTGGCCTGACTGGACAATGGGACAGCTTTGCAGGCCAATGAGAGGCTCTGTCTCAAACAGAAGGTGGGGTACCTGAGGAACATCACCAGCTGAGATCTGATCTCTGCACATGTGTACAAGTGCATACCAGCACACACATACACACTTAAAAACAAGGGATGAAACACTTACCACGCAACTATGAGGACCTGAGTTTGGTTCTCCACAACCCACATAAAGCAGACACCGGAGATCATGTCTGTAACCCTAACACTGCATCAAGGTGGGAGGTACAGACGGGAAAGCCCCTGGAAGCTCTTGGACCTTTTAGACTGCTTTACACAGGCATGAACAAGATACTGTCTCAAACAAGGTGGGCAGTTGAACACAGACACCCTAGATTGTCTTTGGACTGTCACATGTATGTTGTGTCTCATGAAGCCTAGGCTGGCCTTGAGTTAATCATGTGGCTGAGTAACCTTGAACTTTTGATCCACCTACATCAACCTCTTCAGTATTGGGATTACAGGAGGGCAACACCACCCTGTTTAGTGGGTGCTAGGAATGGAACCCAGAGCCTCCTGCAAGATAGGCTAGCACTGTACCCACTGAGCCCCAGCCCAGTAAGGGACACTTTCAGCACTCAAAATATCAACGTGCAAGGGGACCTAAGAATAGCCACTGAAAAATCAGGGACTTTGAGCTGGATGTAGCATTGCATGCCTGATAACCCAGCACTTGGGGGTGAGGCAGGAGGATTGCTTAGTGGAGGAGTTCTGTATTGGAGCGTGCTATGCTGATTGTGTAGCCACACTAAGTTCAAATCAATACAGCGATCTCCCAGTAGTGCTAAGGAAACCCTGTTTCAGAAGAATGTTGAATGGAGGTAAACAGATCATTTTTGTTTATTTGTTTTTTTGTTTTTTTTCAAGGCAGGGTTTCTCAGTGTAGCCCTGGCTGTCCTGGAACTCTCTCTGTAGACCAGGCTGGCCTTGAACTCAGAGATCTGCCTACCTCTGCCTCCCGAGTGCTGGGATTAAAGGCCTACTCCACTACCACCCAGCCTAGCAACATCTTTAAAGAGCAGGGTCAGACAAGATGGCTCAGTAGGTAAAGTGCTTGCTGCATAAGCGTGAGGACCCAAGTTCAAATCCCCAGCACACACAAAAAGCCCCGGTTGGTGGTGCACGTTCTGGGGGCACTGTTACAGGAGGATCTCTGGAGTGCCTGCCTAGCCTCCTTGGTGAGCTCCAGGCTAGCGAGAGACCTGTCTCAAAACCAGCTGAATGGCTCCTGGTGAACCATGCCTGAGGTTGCCCTCCGGTCCCCACCTGCCTGTTGTGTATACACATCCACACACATTTTAAAAGTGGAGGAAACACATATAAAAATGTAAATAAGTGAAGATTGGCTATTTTGAATTGTTGAGTAGCATAGCCCGGAGAAAACAAGGGAAAGAAGATGCAGGGAGCAGGTCCCATTCAGGGTGTGACTTTGGGTGTTTTTTGAGTGCAGGCTGGAAGGAGAGGGGAGCACCATGTGTGTGGAAAGCTGTTCCAGGCAGGAGGAACAGCAAGGGCAAAGGCCCAAGGCAGGGTCGTGGACCTGAGTAACCGGAGCAAGGTGAGCCAGGCTCTAAGTGAAAGGAGGCAAGAGTGGGGAGGTGACAGTGTGATAGTGAAGGAGCTGGTGAGCAGCAGCCAGGGCTTTGCTTCTGGTGTGCACAAGGTGGGAGCCGTGGAGGATTCTCAGCCGAAGAGAGATGTGCACTGACTTGGGTGCTCAGTCCCAGCTCAGAGGGACTGCTGGAGTCCAGGCAAAGACAGTGCATAGTAGTGACTATGAGATAGAAAATGTAGAATTCTGGTCCTATCTGGGATGCTTGTTTTGGTACTGAGACAGGAGCTCATGTACACACTGGCCTCAAACTCATGGATGACGGTGAAATCCTGATCCTCCTGCCTCCACCTCCTGAGCATCAGGCTGACAGTCATGGACTGCTACACTCAGTTCATGCAGTGCTGAGGAAGGAACCCAGGCCTTTGTACATACTGGGCAAGCACTCTAGCCACTGAGCCCAGCCTGTTTCTGGAGAAGCAAGCAGCGCACAATTCACTATTTGCACTGCGGTTACTGATCCTAGACAGAGGCAATGCCCAGGAGCTGAGGTGGAGGTAAGCCAGGCTGAGTCAGGAGTGACTGCAGAGACTCCTGCTGCACACCGCTGTCTCTTCCCACTCAATAAATTCTTTTACTGAAATGTGAGCAAATGAGCTAACTACACAGTAAGCCCCACACCTCCACTAATTTATAAGAAAAATAACCCATTCACAGACAACAGCCGAGACCATGGTAACAAGTCAGGCTGTCCTTTCTTACACCCTACGTAAGCTGGGGACTCCCTCTGTGAGAGCCCTCGTGACTTTCCTTGCATGAACTCCTGCTCAAGCCCTTGTTTTCTTTTACAAATTACATTTATTTATTTACTTACATACTTATAGTGTGTGTGTCTGTGTGTGTGCACAGTGTGCCTCAGTTTGGTGGCAAGTGTTTTTACCCACTGAGCCATCACACCTACTGACAGGGCTGGAGAGAGATGGCTCAGCAGTTAGGAGTACTGGCTGCTCTTCCAAAGGACTCATGTTCAATTCCCAGCACCTGCATGGCAGTTCACAACTGTCTGTAATTCCAGTTCCAGGGGATCTGGCATTCTCATACATGGAAGCAGAGCACCAATATACATAAAGTAAAAATAAAAAATATAATTTTAAAAAAGGTTTAAAAAAGAATTAGGCAGAGCCAAGGCACAAACAGCAGAAGCCTCCCTGGGGGTTGATAGACAATTAATGGTTGCTGGGGAAGGGGCTAATGAGACCACAACCATCTCTGAGGATTGATGGGAAGTTAATGGTGGCTGAGGGGGAAGGAAGCTCAAGGCTCTGTCCCTGCGTTAGGATTAAGGCAGTAATGGTTGCTCAGGAGGAAGAGACACTTCCTCAATGGTGTGGCCACTGGTAAGGAGCCCACAGCCCTGTAAACAGTCCTTCACCCACAACCAACCCCCCACAAAACCCACTGGGTCACAAAAAAAGAAAAAGACATGACAATGAAGGGCTGGCTGGGAAGTGGGAGGAGTCAACAGGAGTGGGCGAGGACAAGAGAGGGGATGGGATGAATACAATTAAAGTTCATGGCATGTTATAAAAATGCCATAACCATTATTATGTATATTGTGCTAATAAAAACTTAAGAAAGTCCCAGGGCCTTGTATGCCCCACCTAGGGCCCCGGATGCTGTCACAGTCCACTCTGTCCATGTATTCAGGACACTCTCCTAAGGTTCTCTAGCTCCCCCAGGTCCTAGTGAGCCATGCCTCTCCTGTGCAAGAGCTCTTCTTGTTTTGCTTTGCTTTGCTTTGCTTTGCTTTGCTTTGCTTTGCTTTGCTTTGCTTTGCT
>JADRCH010000163.1:421393-431984 GCA_019843965.1 Rhynchomys soricoides
TGTGCCAGTGCATGAACACACAGGTGCACACGTGTGCCAGGACACGGGTGTGTGTGTCAGTCAGAGAACAGGTGCACACGTGTGCCAGGACACGGGTGTGTGTGTCGGTCAGAGAACAGCTTGCAGTTCTCCTGTCTGAGCTCTGGGGGTTGAACTCAAGCCATCCAAGGACCTTTCCCTACTGAGCCCTCTTGCTAGCCCCTAAAAGAATTTTTATTAAGCACGGCCTAAAACTAGACAGGTAGGAGTGTTTCTTTTCTAAGCTTCTAATTATATAATAATTGGTATAATAACAACATTATAAGATGCATCCATAGAAAGGAACATTATCCACAGTAACAATCAGGGCTCTGGGTTCTAGAGTGCTTATTTGGCATACATAAGCACTGGATTCCACCCTCATATCACACAAAAAAATCACATGTGCATGTGGAAGCAGAACTTCAGAAAGGCTACAAAAGCTGTACAACCCTGCCCCACCTCCATCTCTAAGTCAGATGTTCTTATCATCAGCTTTAAGTTTGTTTTCTCGGTGTCTGTGTGTGTGTGTGTGTGTGTGTGTGTCTGTGTCTGTGTGTCTGTGTCTGTGTGTCTGTCTGTGTGTTGGGGGTCAGAGGACAACTTGTAGGAGTTGGTTCTGTCCATCATGGGGGGCCCTGTACTCCATCTCGGGTAGGCTGGCTTGGTAGCAAGAACCTTTACCTAGTGAGCCATCTCACCATTTAAACAACGAACATGAATCCCTCTGTAAGGAGATGTAGGTGGAACCCAGGGCTTCCTCTGTGCTGGACACTCGCTCAACCAACGGAGCCCCAGCCCCAGCTCTAAAGCCTGCTTACATTCATTTGTTTATTTTGGCAAAGGAGTAAGAGGAGCATAAGCAGAAAGGAGAATGAGAAAAACGAATGCGTTAAAACCCAGCCCTGACAGCATATGGCTGGCCAAGAATTTGGCTTGTAGTTAGTTCCTCAGCACAAAACTCAAAAAGAGAAAGCTGGCTACTTCTGATGTCCCCAGTGTCCTGAAAGCAAAGTACGCCAGATGCTCCCAAGAAGCAGCAACTATTTTTGGTACTGAGAACAGGCAGGGATTTCTCCCACGGCCTCCCAAAAAGGATTCTGTGATGTCACCCACGTCTTTCCGGGCAAAATCCAAAATCCTTACGGTTAGGAGCTGCCCCTCCCCCACCCCTCCCTTCCCCCGTCTCTGCCCCGCCCCCTCTCTCGTGCTGACTTCCGGCTTCTCCTCTCTTTCTCATCCCTTTATTTCCATCCTTTCTCTCCTTGTCTCCCCTCCTCTTTTTCTTTCTCTTCTCTCCTTCCCTCCTTCTCTCCCTTTTTTCCTTCAGACGGATTCTTGGTCTGCAGCCCAGGCTGGCTCAAACTCACAGCCTTCCTGCCTCTGCCTTCAGAGCGCTGGGACTCCAGGTGAACGCTCACTCGCACACCTGGCTCCTGGATGTTTTCACTCCTGTTCCATCGGAGTAGAGCCTGCTCCACGAGGTCCTGCCTGGATTTGAATGCTGTGTAACCCAGGCAAGTTGGTTAACTTATCTGAGCCTCACCCTCCTCATCTGTAAAACGGGCATGTTAACTGTTCCTACCTCTCAAGGATCCCTGGGTCAAAGGTTTACAAAGATGGCTAACAGTTCAGCATTTAGAATTAAAATAGCCCGAGGCAGATGGGGTGAGAGAAGTTGGTCACAATCACCATTATTAGGCTGGACCATTTTCTTGATGGTGCTGGCGATGGAGCCCAGGGTCTCATACATTCTAGACAGGCACTCTACCACTGAGCCACACACCAGCCCTGAAGCTATTATTAAAATTGCTACCTTCTTAATACCCAAAGGCCAATTAAGCAACGCAAGCATGTGTGTGTGTGTGTGTGTGTGTGTGTATGTGTGTGTGTGTGTGTCATTCTTCAGGAGTCACCCAGCCCTTTGCGGATACTTTTACCACTTTGTGTGTCGGCATGTGGAGATCGGGAGATGACTTTGTGGCATCCTCTCCTTACACCTTTATGTGGGATCTCAGGACAGCAGGGTTCCACAGAAGGCACCTGTACCCACTGAGCCATCTTGTCAGTCCCACCTTATGTTTAGACAGAGTCTCTCCCTGGACTGAAGCTCTCAGTTCAGCCAGACTGGCTGCCCGTGAAGCCCGGGAGTCCTCCTGTCTCTCCCTCCCCAGTACTGGGTTTACAAGCATGGAGCACCAGACTGAGGATTTTCAAAACACAGTCTTCATGCGTGCAAGGCAGGGTCTTTACCAACTCCAGATCTCCCAGACCTGCACTTGTCTATATATCAAATCTAATTCATTATCATTACTATTGTACGTGCACTTGTGCACATATGTAATCACAAGCAAGCCACGTGCATGTAGAGGCCGTATGACAGCCTTCAGGAGTAAGTTCACCTTCCACCCTGTGGGTTCTGGGACTTGAACTCAGGTCTTCAGGTTTGCGTGGCAGGTGCTTTTATTCCCCATGCCTCCTTGCCAGTCCCCTAGATGTTTATCACTATACTGACATTCCTGACTCCTTTGGAAGAAAAGAGGTTTAGTTAGCCCTCTACTCTAGAGATACAAGGACATAGTGCTGGCGTTGAGGTGGCCCTACTGACGTCACATGATGGATGCAGCTCACATCAGGAGTGTAAAAGTTCCACATGGGCAGTACTAGTTATCAGTTTGACAGGATCTAGAAGCACCTAGGAGATGGGCATGCCTGTGCCAGGTTATTTTGATGCCATTAATTGATGTGGAAAGACCCATCGTAGTTGTGGGTGGGACCTTTCTCTCTCTCTCTCTCTCTCTCTCTCTCTCTCTCTCTCTCTCTCTCAACTTGACACAACCCAGGGAAGAGGGAACCTCAACTGAGAAAATGCCTCCATCAGATTGGCCTGTGGGCAAGTCTACAAGTCATTTTCTTGATTGATGATTGATATGGAAGGACCCGCCCACTTGGAGTCGGTGCTATCCCCTGGGATGCATAAGAAAGCAGGTTGAGCCTGCTTTGGTTGAAACTCCTTTGATCCCAGCACTCCAGAGGCAGAGGCAGTGGGATCTGAGGCCAGCCTGGTCTACAGAGCAAGTTCCAAGACAGCCAAGGCTACACAGAGAAACTCTGTCTCGGAAAAACAAACAAAACCAACCAAACAAAGACCATGAGGAACAAGTCAGCAAAGAGCGATGCTCTGTGGTCTCTGCTTCAGTTCCGGCCTCCAGGTTTCTACCTTGAGTTCCTGCCCTGACTCCTCATGTATTAGCCAAATAAACCTATCTTGTCACAGTCACATGCTACCACAGCATGACAGAAAAGAAATTAATACACTTGGGTGGTGAATGCAACAAAAATGGAGCCAGTGAGCTGAGCAGCAGTGGCCATTGCTCTCGGCTATGACTGCGGAGGCCACATGACCAGCATTAGCTCTTGTTGGCTTGACCTCCCTGTAATGAGGGACTATATCCCTGAACTGTGAGTTGGAATACGTGGGTTTTGCCAGGCACTCGGGAGGCAGAGACAGGTGGATCTCTGTGAGTTTGAGGCCAGCCTGATTTACAGAGTGAGTTCCAGGATAGCCAAGGCTATGTAGAGAAACTCTGCCTCAAAACAAACAAACAAAGAAAAAAACAAAACAAAAACCCATATATGTTTTATTTGTTTTAATTAAAAATATTTTATTTTATTAGTGTTTCCCTCCATGTATGTCTGTAACACATGCACACAGTGCCCACAGAGACCAGAAGACAGTGTTGGATCCTCTAGGACTGGAGTTATAGATGGTTGTGAGCTTCCATGTGTCAGGTCCTCTGGAAGAGCAGGAAGTGTTCTTTACCACCGAGCTCCCGCTCCAGTCCTATTGCTTGTCTATCATTGTAGGAAGGGACATGTGTGCCACAGCATGCATATGGAGGTCATAGGACAAGTCTATGGAGTCTGTTTTCTCTTTCCACCTTCATGTAGGTTCCAGGGATCTAACTCAGGTCCCCAGGTTTGAACACCAAGCCCCTTTACCAGGTGAGCCATCTCACTGGCCCCTTGAGCCAGAATAAGATCTTTGGTGTTTTAAGTTGCTTTTGTCAGAGTATTTTTGTCACAGCAACAGGGAAAGATACTATGACACAAGCCCAGGTCAAAAGTAAGGGAGGCTGGACCCACAGTCCATCCAAAACATGTTAATAATCTATTTGTTTCACTGTGTAGCCGTGGTTGGCCTGGAACTTACTATGTGGACCAGGCAGGCCTTGAACTCACAGAATGTACCTACCTACCTCTAGCTCTGGAATCAAAAGTACCGGAATCAAAAGCACATGCTACCATCCCAGCTGGGCCCTACCTCCTAAAAAACACACTGACAAGGACTGGGATGTGCCTCAGTTATTAGAGGGCTTAAGTTTAGCATTTATTAGCAAGCTCCATCCTCAGGGATGGGGGGGGGGGAGGGGAGGAGGAGGGGGGAGGGGAGGGGAGAGGGAGAGAGAGAGGGAGAGGGAAGAGGGGAGAGGGAGAGAGATCCTAGCATCGCACTGACTTGGAACCTGTGGTGCTGGGCAGGTAGTACAGGATACTGAAGCCCCCCCGCCCCCCGCACCACCACCCCCCCGCAGTAACTAAGCATCTGATGGGTACTCTCAGGACATAGCATCTGCTGGCAGATTTAATCCTCATTACCAGGCTGAGAGGTGCCACTTTTCTCTAGGGCAGAGAAAAGCCACAGTGGCACAGCCTGTAAGTAGTACAACCAGGGTTCAAACATGATCTCCCTTCAGGCTAACAAGGTCACAGCAAACATGACCTCAATGCCCTTCCCTTGCCCTTTCCTCTAACCCTGGGTCCCCATGACCATTCAGGCCTCACTCTCGGGGGTGATTAAGACAGACCTCTGCCCAAGACAGAAAGTGGCGTGGGGGGAGGGGGAGTTCTCTCTGCCTTTCAGATGTTTATGGAATGACTGAATGTTGGTGGGCTGGTAGGTTAGAGACCAAATGTCTTCACAGTGAGTAGTCCTCCTGCCTCCCTTCCCCCTCCCCCTCCCTCTCCTCCCCCAGGAGGGCTGTCTGAGCTCAAGCTGACTTGGGCTCCTGGCAGGCTCGGAAGCAGTCCTGGAAGAGGGGTTGTGATAAATGCTTCAGGGACATGCCTGGCTGCTGCATCTGAACCGTGTCAGCAGCCAACCTTTGAGAGCTTGAGATAATAGCCAGCTGCCTTTGTCAGACCTGGAGGTGCTGAGCAAATCCCAACTGAGTGATAAGCTTGTCCGGCTTTTAAAAAGATATCAGCTCACCTGGCCGGGCTGAAGGGCAGGGAATCCTTGGAGCCTCAGTGGCTCTGCCTGGGAGAGCTGGGAGGCAGAGTGGGTAAGACTGTGAGAACGCCCACTCACTCCCTCACCCATTCACACATTCACTCATTCATCATTGTCCATTCATAATCCATCTATGATTCACCCATCCATCCATGTGTATACTCATTCATTCATTCATTCATTCATCCATCCATCCATTTATCTATTCACCCATTGATCCGTTAATCTATCTTTCTGTTCCTTTGTCCATGCACTCCATAATTTTATGGTTGGAGGGGTCACCACAACATGAGGAACTGTATTAAATGGTCGCAGCATTAGGAAAATTGAGGACACTGTTGTAAGGGGAGACAGACCATCTGGCAGGGATGCTCCTTAAGACAGGAGCCCAACCACTCAAACAGCTTCAGGAAGTCTCTGAAACTGACCAGATTCACTAGCTCCCTCCCCGTCTAAGAGTGCATATGCAGTAAAGACTGTTGAGAGTGAATCTCAGACAAAACAAGCTGCAAAAGAAAACCTTAAGACAAGCCCAGCTGCCTGGAAGAGTTTTAGACCAAAGTCCCTTGGAAAGGACACTGTCCAACTTGTTGAGCAGCCTGCAGGCTGTGCAGTGTACTCCAGATCCCCAGCTTTGAGTGCTGTACCCATGCTGGGATTGGTTTTGATGATGCAGCGGTCTTTGAATGGTCTCTGCCCCTGTAAGTAAGCCCACTAAAGCACACTGGTTCTCCAAGTTGGACTTTGGTGTTATTTGTACTTTGGTTTTTCCTCAGTACCTCTCTGAGGTGAGTAGATGTTTGTTCTCACACAACAGACACTAGTGCTGGCTCATGGAATGAGCTAGTAGTACCCACAAGAATAGGTCACTATAAAAATGGCCTAAAACTAAATACATAAATAATAAAATAAATACGAAAGGCGAGCCTTGCAAGGCATGTTGGCTCAAGCCTGCAATCCCAGCACTTGGGAGGCCAAGACAGAACAACCATAAGTTCAGGGCCAGTCTGGGGTGACATATAGAAACCCTGACTAACCACAACTAGTAGGTGAATTAACAGAAGTGAGCCTGCCTCCTGAATAGCCCTGGCTTTCTGTCATATCATGTGCCATTGCTGTAGCCATTCCCAGCACTGTGATGACATCCATCATGAGCCTCTTACCAGAAGATGAACTCATAGGGACACCCAACCCTGGACTCTCAGCCTCTAAACATTCCTTCTTTGGACATGACCCAGTCTCTGGAATTTCATTACAAAGAAGATAGACTAATGGAGCCCTCTTCCCCCGGCTTAAATGTTCCCACAGTATTTAGGGTCCATGCACACATACATACACAAACGCTCACACATATGTACACGCAGTGTTCTGTAGCAGTGCTGTGTGGCAGCCGTATGCTAGAAATCCTTTAGTAATGTCAGCCATGCTGATAATTAATAATAAATAGCATCGGACGTTTATTTCACTCCTCTGAGCGGTGCCCTGTGCTAAATGCCTGGCAGCTAGTTTCTCACAAGATTAAGTGAGATTAAGCCTTAATGAATGTTCAAGTGCTGGATGTTCCCTTTCTCTTGCTTGGTAGGTTTTCAAGTGTATCACTTGATCTGTGTCATCTATAAAATGGCAATAAAACCAGTCTACCTCACAGCACACACACACAACACACACACACACACACACACACACACACAAATAAATAAATAAAATGAAAAACACAAAGGCAGTGGATGGGTAGAGAAGAGCCTTGGTGTTGTCATTGACCTTTGACCTCCATGTACACTACTAGCACATGTGCCAGCTCCACCACCTCACTAGTGTATGAACTAGTGTAGGGGCGGGCTGCCTTGCACCACATCTGAACCAATGTGGGTGTCACAGATGTACTTAAAGCATGTCATCAATTACTATCCACCATGAGCCAATCAGTGCTGAGCATGTGATCCACAAGGCCCCAGGCTCTTATCACACACAAACCCCAGAGCTTCCAGAATGCTTGTGAGCACCCTGCTGATTCTTTTCTAATCAATGTCTTCTTTGAAGTAAGTTTAGGTTTACAGGAAAATTCCAAAATTCCAGGCGGATGCCCAGGGAGCATCCGCCTGGTCCCCGCTCCCTCTCTTGTATTGTGAATGTCTTATGTAACCCCAGCACACTGATCACAACTGAGCCCCCGTCACTACTAACTGAATTCAGACTTGTCCAGTTTCTCCAGTTTTCCCACTCAAGTCCTTTTTTGGGTCCAGAATCCAATCCAAGATCCCACACTGCACTGAGTCACCTCAGCTCTTTACTCTTCTCTGCTCTGGGACAGTGTCTCCACTTTTTCCTATGACCTTGACAGCCTTGAGGGACACTACTGAGAGATTCTGTAAAATGCCCATTAGCTCTTTGGTTTTTGGACGTCAGTGATTGCCCAGTTTTCTACATGAACCCTTATTTTCAGGCCCTCCTTTTTATACTTAGGAACTTCACTGGGGTGTGGCTCAGCAGTAGAGCCCATGCCTAGAATCCCCGGTGAGGGTTAGGGGCGTGGCTCAGCCAAGGAGCCCCCCTCCCCCCAGAATCCCTCACTACCACCACCACCACCACCACCACCACCACCACCACACAGGACTGGGGGCATGGCTCAGAGACAGAGCACTTCTGAGCATACACAAAGCCATGGGTCCTAGCACTACCACCAACCCCAAACTCTTCTCATCTGCAGGTTTCCCCAGATGCCGCTGTCTTCCTGCAGCAGCTGCAGCTGAATTACTGAATGAACAAATCCTGGATCCACAGTCATTTAGCTCTCAGCCCACAGTTTGGCTTGTTCTGTCTGCCTCCCTGCCAGAGGCCAGATCTAGTGAAGTTCAGAGAGACATAAAAACGCCTGTCTTCTCAGACAGATTCCTTTTTGATCCTTTTTGTGTTGACATCAAGGACTCATTTCTTTAATATTTAGCAGCTTTTGAACCAAGGACGGAGCAGCTAGCCGCATTTGCATCAGACAGCTGGTTTTCCAGGCGGGCTAGAGGTGCCTTTCTGGTGGCTCTTCCTTCTTCCTTCTCCCTCTGTTATTGCTGTCTCTGCTTCTTCCTCCCTGCTTTTCCCTGGGCCTCTGACAGGGGTGGGGCAGTTAGACTGAGGGCTCTGGAATTATCTAGACTCTGAGATCTTCCTTGCCATCATAGTCTAGAGATGCTTAATGAGAACCACCCATGGCCCACGTTGCTTCAGCCTATTTAAAATGAGTGTTAAAAAATTGTTTTAAAGTTTTTTTGTTATTTTTAAGTGTGTATGTGTGTGTGTGTGTGTAACTTATGTCCTCTACAAGAACAGTATGGACTCAATCTCGGAGACATCTTTCCAGCCCTTTATTTATTTATTTAAAATGGGCACTTATTTATTTATTGGGGGATGTCATGATGAATGTTTAGAAGTCAGTAGGTAACTTTTGGAGATGGTTTTGGCCATCTGACGCGTGGGTCCCAAGGATAGAACACCAGTCCTCATGCTTAGAGGCAAGTGATTTTACCCAATGAGCCATCTAGCGGACCCAAATGAGTAGTTCCAAGTCGCATCATTGTGAATGTCTCCATGTTTGCAATGGGGACCACGAAGCCCGCAGAGCGGGTGCCCTTTGCTAGTCGGCAACGGGAACCCGCCCCTTTAACCGCTCAGCGCAGGTCTGGTTGCTTTCTCAGCCCGGGAAGGCCCAGCTCCAGGCAGGGGGTGGAAGACAAATAGTGATTTCTCAGTCTGCAGGGTCCCTGCTGCTGGAAGCCCGATTCCGGTTTAATCTCTCACCTGAAGTTTGTCAGAAGTAAAAATGAGCCCGGATGAGCTTTTTAGACACTTCCCTCGACTTACAGGAATTCAATTTCTGGCCAGGGTATAAATCTGCAGCCCTTGGTACTCGCGGTGGGGGCTGGGCCCGAGCTGCGGCAGGGGCTGGAGTTCGGAAATCAATCCCGCTGTGCGGAGAGGTCGGCGCGGGAGAAATTTATCTTCCGTGCTAGCGGAGGCGTTTGTACGGATAGCCAGGGACACCCTGGCACAAAATGAAACGTTTGCTGCAAGGAGGCTCCCTGGCAGGCTGGAGACAGACAGCGGAGGCTGCACACGGGCTGGGGCATGAGGGTGCGGGAGCTACCTGCTGTCCAATGAGCCTAGGCCAGCAGCTGCCTGCTCTTGGTATGGTCTCCATGGCTACTGCTGAGTCTCTGGAAGTCCAGGATAACAGCTGGATTGCCACCCCGTCTTCCCTGCTCTCCCGCTCTGTTTGTTTGTTTCGTTCGTTCCTTCTGTGCTGTTCATCAAACACGGGGCTTGAGCATGCTAGGCCAGGTTTCTGCCACTGAGTCCCAGCTCACTGGGGGATTCTAGGCAGGGGATCTACCGCTGAGCTACATCTCTAGGGTGGCTACTCCATTTAGGTGTCCAGACCACTCTTCACTTGGTTTTACCTCTGGACATACCCGTTCCAAGGTTTCAAACAAATGTCTAATGCATTTGGTCCTCTCAGCTGATTCTGTCCATCCCTCAACTGGAGGCCGTGCCTGTCTATTGGAAGTGGTTTCTACAGGTTCTATCTCCCCTTTGTTGGATATTTCAGCTAATGCCATCCCTGTTGGGTCCCGGGAACCTTCCCTGACGTCTGGGACTTTCTAGTTTTCTCTGTTCAAATCTTAGTTCTGCTATGTACTGTAGTAACTTAACCACTCTGGACCTCAGTTGCCCTGCTGTAACCGGAGGCTCAGAATAGGCGATCTCGTACTTTCTGAATAAGCTGTTTAAACACTTTGCCTGAGGTTGCAACAGGGCACTGCTATCCTCCTGCCTGGTACATGGGAGGCAGAGGTGAGGTGATCTGGTGTTCAAGAGCAGCCTGGGCTCTATTAGAAAGACTCAGTCTCCATACAAGCAAACAGAAGCTTTCCGGGGCAGTGTGGCACACAGGGAATGTCAGAGAGCTGCTCTCAGAATAAAAATAAATATTCTGTATCGTGGTACTAATCCCAGCACTCAGTAGGTAAAGGCAAGCAGGGTCTCTATGAATTGGAGGCCAGCCTGGTCTACAGAGTGAGCTCCAGGTAGCTAGGGCTACATAGAGAAACCCTGTCTCGACATAAACAAAACAAATAAATACTAGTGAGTGGGTGTGACCTGGACTACAAAAACAAAACAAAGGGGGTCACATAGTCTGAACTTATTTTTTTTTTCCAATTTCACTTTATTTATTTATTTATTTATGGGCTCCAGGGACCAAACATAGGTGGATCGGCTTGGCATGGGCTC
>JADRCH010000163.1:431994-446947 GCA_019843965.1 Rhynchomys soricoides
GCTTGGCATGGGCTCCAGGGACCAAACATAGGTGGATCGGCTTGGCAGTAAGTGCCTTTACTGAGCCATCTTCTGCAACCCAAAGTGAGCAAATTGTTTACAGTCTCTGAGCCTCCGTTCCTCATTTCCCAAACAGGGAAGCTGGTGACAGTACATTTGATGGTTTGCGGATGCAGGGAGCTAATGTATTCTGAATGCTTAAAGTCACGGTTCAGAGAGAGCTCTTGAGATGCCTGAGGCTGTTTTCTTCACAAAGGGGGCTAGGACTGCAACTCCCGAGCTCCCCAAATTCACACACAGCCAACAGAGACAGTTGAGGAGGTAATTATGAAAGAGTGTGACCAGGGCTGTGTGAGTAAAGCTGACTGAGAGGGGCTGATGCAGGACAGAAGCTGGGTACCAGCAAGTGCCTGAGTACCGGGGAAGGGGGGCAGGGGGGGGGACACAGCGCCAAAGGCCCAGTGGGCAAGGGCGCCTGCTCCTCCTAGGAGTGTTCACTAAGCATCTACTATGCGCTGGATACTGCCCCAGGCTCCAGGAATGCACCCATGAATGAGGTCCTTGCCTTCCTAAAGGTTCTACCCTAGTAGAGCATTTCAAAAGCTGTCAATGAGAGAAGTTGAAGATTAAACTAGGGGTGAGGGGGGGAGTCTGGGAGGCTAGCTAGAATGTTCTCCAAGTTTCCTCCAGATCTAATTGTTTCCTCTGCTCCATTCTGTGCAGGAGGCTTCTGTGGGCATCACTTTTATTACTGTAACAGAATGCCTGAGGCTGGTCAATTTATAAAGAAAAGATGTTTATTTAATTTTACAGTTGGGGAAGATGAAAAGGCAAAAATCAGGTGAGTAGTTGGGTTAGCCACAGGTTCTCACCGCTACCGCCATGACCACGCTAGCCCTGAACTCATTATGTAGCCCAGGCTTGTCTTGAACTCATGGCAATCCTCCTGTTTCAGCCTCCCAAGCACTGGGGTTCCAGGCACACACCACTCTAGCCAGCCCTTTAGTGGTTATTTTTGAGCTGCTGTTGGTTGCCTGGCTTCAGAGCCTGCATCGGCTCCCTTCTGAAGGCTCTATCTCCAGACACAGCCACACTCTGAGACACTGCAGTTAGGACAAATATGTGCCTGGGGGGTGGGGGAAGCATACAATTTATCCCATGAACTAATAAGCCAAGGCAGCCAGAGAAAGTCATGTGGAATTCCATGCATCCTTTGGACATTCCCAGGTTTTCCAAAGAAATCCATGCCCAAGGCAGAAAGCTGTGGCCCAGCATTTGCCTAGCATGCATGAGGCCTTAGGTTCCATCCCTTGGACCCAATGAGAACTGCACAAAGGCAGAATGCACTTGCAGGAAAGTGGGCAGTGATGGCCACCTGGGTCACTGAGCCCTTTGTTAATAAGAATGGGCCAGTAGAAGGGAAAATCGATCCTGGCTGAGCTAGGTAGCAGCTGCTCCCAGGCAGCGAGGCCCTTTGCCCCCTCTGCTCCTTTGCGGATGACAGTCAGCAGGGACCTGTCATTGTCTTGCCAGGTGGCTGAGCTCAGAAGGGCCTTCAATCAGCAGGCATTGTGGCCAGCTGCACCTGTGTCCAGCCCGCTTCTAGCAGGCACCTCCAGCCTCAGCATTCTGAAGACCAGCTCTGTAAGTGGTAATGGCGTTATCACCCACGTGCGTGCCAGGCACACAGCATGCGAGGCTCATGCACTTAACCTCGCTCAGTGTGTGGCAAAGAACTTGCATGGAGCTGCTTTCTAGTCCTATTACTTTGGGCAAGTGACTTGAACCTCATGGTGCCTCAGTTTCCATGTTTGTAAGACGGAGCTATTGGTACGTCTTAGCCTCCACTGCTGGGGGAATGCTCCGGTGTGCCTTAGAGGGAAGTTTCGGGCGGAGAAGGAACAGCAATGCTAGAGGGCCTCAAGGAGGGACTTGATGAGGAGACAGATGGCTGCCAAGGAACTATGGAAGCAGTGAAGACTGGCAGCTGTCAGGTGTCACGAGGGGCTGGACTCCTGGCTTGGCGGTCAGTACTCAGTGCTCCTGCAGAGAACCTGAGCTCAGTCCCCAGCACCCACATTCACAGCTACACAGCTGCCTGTAACTGCAGCTCCAGGCATACAGCACCCTCTTCTAGTCTCTGACGGCACTGCACTGCACATTCTCACACAGAGACAGGCACCCACACACAGAAAATAAAAACAATTTTTAAAACAACAGAAAAAGAGCTACTACCCCAAGCTTTGGCAGGGAAAGTGTGGTGTGCTGAGTGTGCTGGGTGGTTTATGTCAACTTGACACAAGCTAAAGTCATCTGCAAGGAGGGCCTTTCAATTAAGAAAATTCTTTTAGTTCTAGAGACATGGCTTAGAGGTTAAGAGCACTGGCTGCTTTTCTAGAGGTCTGAGTTCAGTTCCTAGCATGGTGGCTCATAACCAGCTATACTGAGACCTTGTGCCCTCTTCTGGTGTGCAGGCAAACATTCAGGCAGAACACTGTATACATAATAAATAAATAAATATTTTTTAAAAGAAGAAAGAAAGATTGATTGATGCTTCCATAAGATGGGCTGTAGGCAAGCCTGTAGGGCATTTACGCAATTAGTGGTTGATGTGGGAGGGCCCAGCCTGTTGTGGGCGGGGTCATCCCTGGGCTGGTGGTCCAGACAGCCAGGAAGCAGCACCCCTCTATGGCCTCTACATCAGCTCCTGCCTCCAGGATCCTGCCCTGTTTGAGTTCCTGTCCTGATTTCCTGTGATGATGAACTGTGGTGTGCAATAGGCTGAATTAACCCTTCCCTCCCCACTTGCTTTGATCATAGTGTTTCGACACAGCAAAGGTGACCCTAAGGCAGATGGTATGGCCAGAGTGCAAAAATTGGAGCCCCCACACAGGATGCTTGGAAGTGGAAGATGGGAAATGGAGAAAAGGAAGGGTCACCACATCCCTTCTCTGTTCCCCTTTCTCCAGCCGGCAAGCATCCTCTGCAGCTTTCTGTTTGCCAGAAACAAACAGAAAGCCATGGAGCAAAGACACTTGGGAAATGTAGTTTTCACAGGTCTATCCTACAGAGCAGTGCAGGAAAAGGTCTGGCATGGACACCAGATATATAAACAGCACTCCGGACCAGATTCCTGCCCTCCACAGTCACCTGAACCAAACTAAACACGGTGGGACATTCACTCCTGTTCTCAGCCCTAGTTCATCTCTAAAAAGAAGGAAAAAGGACAATGTTCTATTTTGTTATTCATTTTGTTTGTTTGTTGTGAGCATGCGTGTGCACACTGTCTATGGGTGTGGTCACACACGCCTCAACTTGCCTGTGGAGATCAGAGGACATGTTTACAGTGCTGCTTCCCTTCTTCCATCATCTCAGCAGCCCCAGACCTTTCCGCCTTCTTACTGACCCTCGTCATGATGGAAACTTTATTATCACACTAGTTGGTGAGTGTGATAGAGGACCATGCTCTAGCTTAGATGTGGCTTCTCCCTCCAAACATTTCTGGTTCCCAGTATGGCAATCTGAGAGGGTGGGGGGTCCTTTAAGAGATGGGGCTAGGCTGGCAGTGGTGGCACACGCCTTTAATCCCAGCACTCGGGAGGCAGAGACAGGTGGATTTCTGAGTTCGAGGCCAGCCTGGTCTACAGAGTGAGTTCCAGGACAGCCAGGGCTACACAGAGAAACCCTGTCTCAAAAAAACAAAAGAGGTGGGGGGCTAGGAAGAGGTCATTAAGACCTGTCCGTCCAGCCCCCTCACCAGAGAGCCCCCTCATTCTGGAGAGGGAACCCCATCCTGTTTATTCTCTCCAGAAGATTGTAACAGTGAGCTTAGAAGAGGGAATGTGGCTCAGTGGTAAGCCCCTCTGCCTTAGAATCCTCCAGGGAGGGGCTGGGAGCAGGGCTCCATGGTATCAACATATGTGTTTATAACAGTTCCCAGCACAAAGTCTTCATCTGAGCCTGTCTGATACTAAACCCATACCCTTGAATTTCTTACACTGTGTGCTGAACCTGTCTGCTTTATAAAGTCATCCAACCTCAGGCATTTCATTACAGCCATGAGAAAGTAACACAACGAATCAGAAGGGAAGTGGCCAAGGACAAGAACATCTGTCTCCATCATCTTCTTTCTCTGTCTAAATTGCCCCTTAAAACCTGAGTCAACGCTGTTTGCTTCTATGTTAAGTGCCAGAGCTAGAGTTAAGAGCACAGGGCTGGGGAACCATTGACAGGCTGGGTCTCTACTTTGCTGCCCTCCTCCATCTGGCCCTAAACCGTCTGAGTCCCATGAATCCCTCCATGTTTAAGGGAAAAAGTCACTGCTTCCAGGAAAACCTCTCATTTCTAAGGACAGGTGAGGGTCACTGTGTGTGTTCACTGCTACATAGGCCATAATCTTCCAGGGATTCTCCTGTCCCCACTCACACCTCTGTGAGAGAGCGTTACAGATCTTTGCTATCATGACTGTCTTTATGTGCGTCCTGGGGATTTGAACTCAGGACCTCATAACTGTATGGCCAATCTCCCCAGGCCTCACTTCTCACTTCCTCTCATCCTTCACCCTTTCCCTTACCTTCTTTTAGTCCTTCTCCTCCCCCCCCATCCCTCCTCCCCTCCCTTGCATCCTCTCTCAAATGGTGGAAACAGCTGGCAGGCCACAGGAGCACAGAGGAATTGAGCATATGCCTGTTTCTTTTCTAAGGTATCACTGGCCCTTTCCTCCTCTCCCTCCATCAGTCTGTCCTGCTCTGTCAGCCATCCCTTCTTCCTCTCTCCTCTTAGAGTAGAAAGACAAACTACCCCACTCCCATGCTTTCTGAGATAGGATCTCACTATGTATATAGCTTGAGCTGCCCTCAAACTCTCGGCCATGTGCCAGAGTCAGCTGACGTGAGTTCAGATCTTGGCTCCTCCACTTTCTGGCTATGTGACCTTGGGCAAGTGATTTAACATCTCTGAGCTACACTTTCTACATCTGCAAAGCAAGAACAGTGGCAATGCTTCCCATTAATGTCAGGAGAACTGAGTGAGCTCTCTGTTCAGGTCAGCGTCTTCCTCAAGGATCCATTTTGAAATTCCCAGGCAGACCAGGGAGGCAGAGGGCTGAGTCTTCAGGAGTGAGCTAATGAATCCAAAAGGTCCCACAGCTGTGTCATGGGATGTTCAATGGTAAGTTGCCCTGATTTTCAGCCCAAGGAACTGAGAACAAGGACTAGACAACCATGCTGGAGTGGCACAAATGTTTAGTGGCCTTGTGACCCTCATTGGTAATGCTCAGGGAGTATAGGAGCTGCTCTTGAGGTTCTGCCTGAACTCCGTGCTGATGAGATGTGCTTACCATAGAGCTGGGACCTCCATCACATCCTGGAGAAGACTGGAAGACCCTACAGCTCCACAGGCAGCAGGTGACTGATGCCTAGTGTGAACGCCCACCCATGATCATCTAGAGGGAGGACTCTGCAATGCAGTTTGTATTCCAGAGTGCTACACACACACACACACACACGTGAGGGAGGAGAGAGGTCTTCCTCAATTGCTTCATATGTGTGTGTGTGTGACTGTGTATGAGTGTATGTGTCTGTGTGTGTGTGAGTCTATGTGGGTGTCTGTCTGTATGTGTGTAGTGTGTACATACACACATATGTGTGTATGTGTGTCTATGTGTCTGTGTGTGTCTGTGTGTGTGTGTGTGCATGTGTGTGTCTGTCTGTGTATGTATGTGTGTCTGTGTCTGTGTGTTCTGAGGCAGGGCTTCTCACTGAACCTGAAGCTTACTGATTGAGCTAGGCTGGCCAACCAGCCGTAGAGATCCTCTTTCTTGTCTCTGCCTCCCCAGCACTAGTCCTTGGAGTGCACTATGACATCTTGTTTTTTATATGGGTTCTGGGAGATTAGACTCACAGCCTCAGACTTTCATGGAAAGCCCTCCCAGGTCAGCCCTCTCTCCAACCATGGACTTAATTTTATCCATTTATTTTTGGGAACAGGGTGTCATGGAACTCATGCTGACTTTCTTGAAGCTAAGACTAACCTTGAACATCTGCTCCTCTTGAGATTACAGGTGTGTACCACCATGACTGTCTTTTGGTTGTTTGTTTGGTTGGTTGGTTTTTGTAGTACTAAGGATGAAACTCAAGATGTTGAGCAAACTAGACCAGAGCTCTACCACTGAGCCATACCCCAGCCCCTCACTGGGGGATTCTAGGCAGGGGCTCTACCACTGAGCCACACCCCAGCCCCTCACTGGGGGATTCTAGGCAGGGGCTCTACCACTGAGCCACACCCCCAGCACCTCACTGGGGGATTCTAGGCAGGGGCTCTACCACTGAGCCACACCCCAGCCCCTCACTGGGGGATTCTAGGCAGGGCTATATAACTGAGCCATGTCTCAGGCCTCTACTGTGCAGATTCTAAAAATAATAAATAGGTTGGGGGGTGGCTGGGCCATAGAATGTTTACTTAACAGGCATGAGGATCTGGTTTCAATCCCTTGTTTTACACACACACACACACACACACACAATCCAAACATCACTTGCCAAAGGTAAGATTTTCAGCATGTCCCTTATTCAGATGGAAAAACTGAGGCCCAAAAAAGGGACTCTGGGTTAGGTCATGGGCCAGGAAGGGACTCATGAGCTGGGGTGTGGCCTTTCTACAGTTCATGCCAATGTCTAAGTGTGAGTGGCTGCCTTGGCCCAAGTGTGAACAGATAAGATAGCTTAGACAGATTCTGATCCACGATGAACATCTAGGTGTTTGCATGAGTATGTCCACCGGGGGTGGGGGGGAGGCAGACCCTGGTGGGTATGAGTTCATGTCTCTTTATCCACGCGTGTGTGCCACGAACAGAAGAATGCTAAATTGTGTGTCCCAGGGTTGAGGAGAGGGATCCAAGGATACTGGCCTGTGCTGTGCAAGCACAGAGACCTGAGTTTTAATCCCGAGCATCTGTGTAAAAGTTGGGCTCAGGTTCCTGTAACCCAGCACTGTGGGAGGCAGAAACCGGAGGACCTGGGTGTGGGGGGGGCTGCTGCCAGCCTTGCTCTTACCTCAAGGAGTAAAACAGAGAGTGATGGAGCAGGGTCCCAGTGTTCCCGGGCTTCTGTGTGTACATGGATGTGTGCACTCCTATACACACACGTGTATGCATCACACATACACGCATACAGAACTGTGTATCCACAGTGGAGCTCTGCATGTTTGTGCACACATGTGTTCATAGAGAGACAACTCTGGGAGACTCCACTAGATCTGGCACTGAACTTAAAGCCCTCAGTGGGTGAGGGAGGTACCCCACCAGCCACGGCCTGTTATTTATAGATAGATCCAGCTTCATAAATTTCAAATGCTTTTTTTTATCTCCCTCACTGCCAGGCCCTTATAAATATTCATGAGTTTCCTGCCTTGGAATATCTGAGTAGTTGGAAGGGAGGGGGCTGGCCCATAGAGGGCAAGGAGAGGGTCCCTGGTGGCATCAGGCGGGTGAGCCGGTGAGGAGGACGGGGGTCCCTTTGGGTTTGTTCTCTCGCCTCCAGGCCTTCCTTCCAAGCCACAGCTGGCAAGATGGGGAAGGCTAGCCGCCAGGATGGAGTTCTTCCAGCGTCTGGTTTTATTCTTCCCTGGTGACTGTGGAAAAATACCGCCCACTCTGGGGCAGAGAAGGTGTCCACCCGGTTTTCTCAGCTCTAGCTGTAGCTCTTGGTGGGAATCTTGGTACCCTAGGATGCCTAGCTATAGGCGAGTAGGAAGTCCACACAAGAAGGTGTATGTGACCCCCAGCTCCATCCCGTTGTTGGGAAGAAAGGGGTGATAAGACTGGGAAGGGGGCCCAGCAACAAGGCTCAAGAGGGAAAGTGGTGCTTGTGGCCAAGACCTACATGCAGAGTTCAATTTTCCGGATCTACAGGGTGGAAGAAGAGAATTAACCTTACATGGGCCTGGCTGTACACACACACACAACACACACTCACATGCACACAGCACACACACTCTCAACACACACTCACAGACAACACACATACAACACACGCACACAACACACACTCTCAACACACACTCGCACACAACACACATACAACACACGCACACAACACACACACACAACACACACACACAACACACACATACAACACATATGCACACACTTATACTCTCACAACATACACAATACACTCACACACACACAATGACACACACTCAACACTCACACACTAAAAGAAAATCAGTTGGAAGAAGAAAGATTGTTCTGCTTCACGGCTTCAGAGCTCTCAGGCCATTGTTTTGGGTCTGAGGTAAGGGCAAACATGGCCGCGGGAATGTGTGCCACAGAAAAGCTGCTCACTTCATGGCAGCCAGAAAGCAGAGAAGGAGGAAGGCACCAGAGACAGGAGATCCACTTCTAAAGAAGACCCCACTGGCCTACTTCCTTCATGTAGGCCCCACCTACTAACCCCGGTCAGCTGTAAAACACATCTGGGGATGGGGTTAGCACCTTTACCATCCAATGATCTCTTGGTACCCCACCTGCTGGGGAACAAGCCTTTAACACACAAATCTTTGGGGGGCATTTTATATCCAAATTGTGTAGCCTAGTCTGGTCTTGAGCTCCATATCCTCTTGCCTCCAGGAGTGTGTGTCTGTGTGTGCATGTGTGTGCCTGTGTGTGTGCGTGTGTGTCTGTGTGTGTGCGCCTGCGTGTGTGTATGTGTATGTGTCTGTGTGTGCGTGTGTGTGTCTGTGTGTGTGCGTGAGTGTGTGTGTTCGTGTGTGTGCATGTGTGTCTGTGTCTGTGTGTGCATGTGTGTGTATGTGTCTGTGTGTGCGTGTGTGTGCCTGTGTGTGTGCGCGTGCATGTTTCTGTGTCTGTGCGTGAGTGTGTGTCTCTGTGTGCGTGTGTGTGCCTGTGTGTGTGCGCGTGCATGTGTCTATGTGTCTGTGTGTGTGCGCGCATGCATGTGTGTGTGCGTGTGCGTGTGTTATTGTATGCTGTAGTATAAATGAGATCCCAGGCCAGATTGTCATCCCCGCACTTAGGAGGTGGAGGAAGAAGGATGTGGAGCTTAAGGCCAGCCTAGGCTACATAGAGAGTTTGAGGATAGAGTTTGAGGATAGACTGAAGGATGTGAGGCCCTGTCTCAAAAACCCAGCCTAAACTAACAACAACAAAATCAGTTTAGAAATCCAGACACTCAACAATTTATACGAAATGGGTCAACAACTAGGGAGAGAACACACAGGCCCCATCGATTTCCCCAATAAATACATCTTCTGGTTTGGAGGTGGGTTAGCCTCGTATGTTAGCTATACTTAACTGTAAGTTTGGTACAGCCTCAGGTCACCAGATGGATCTCAACCCACCTGTGGAAATGTCCATGAGAACTATCTGGATTAATGGCTGATATAAAAGGGTCCAGCCCAGCCAGGCATGGTGGTGCACACCTCTAATCCCAGCACTCAGGAGGCGGGGGCAGATGGGTCTCTGTGAGTGCCAGGCCAGCCTGATCTACACAGTGAGTTCTAGAATAGCCAAGGCTACAAACAACAGCAACAACCTGTCAAGAAAGAAGGGAAAAAAAGAAAGGAAGGAAAGAAGGAAGGAAGGAAGGAAGGAAGAGAAAAGAAGACTCCTGCCTACTGTGGGTGGTGCCACCCCTGGGAAAGTGGGCCTGGGCAAAACCTTCGAGTTAGCCAGGTAGCAGCATCTCCCTGGTTCCTTCTTGAATCCCTGCCCTAACTCCTCTCAATGATAAACTGTGACCTGGAAATGTAAATCAAATAAATAACCCTTCTTCCCCAAGTTCATTCGGCCAATGTTCATTATTGCAGCAATAGAAAAGCAACTATCTAGAACATCTGGTCTACCTCAGCACTCAGTTCCAACTGCTGTAGGCAGACCTCAGTTTCAACCATGTAGACCATGGTTGGACTACATGGTTGGACTAAGTCTTGACTCTCAAGACTTAGGTCAATCCTGGTCTATGCCAGTACTCGGTTACACCCTGTTATATTTCAGGATCTGGGTGGGGCTTCTTTCTGTGGAATACAAAGCACTGCTCTGCTCTGTTGAAATGAGTTTGTTTCTAGTCTGAGTTGCAAGGGTCTGGGGTCTAGCCTTAGATGCATGCTTAGCCTTTATGTACACATGGTTTGTGCTTGACTAGGACCTGGCAGTCAACTTTGGATCATCTAAAGACCTCAGGGTTGTTGTTTTTCAGGTTGTTGTCTGATCATAGTTTGGCCTATCTCACGACATGGATCCAGGTGACTCCATAGTCACAGTGCCCTAGTTTCTCAGCATCTTGTCACGTATGGAGCCCACCCCCACACGCCCAGGGCCCAGGGCCTCTCAGATGAACATCCCCCACAAATGACTGCTGTGTTCCAGGATGAGTGAAGGCAAGACCATTTCATTTTTCAACATGGTTATCTAAAGATCATTCTTTCCTTAAAAATTATGAGCGCCCCCTTACTGAGTACTCTAGGATGGCCTTGAATTCCTGATCCTCCTGCCTCCACTTCTATGCTGTGATGGTAGCTGTGCACCTCCATACCTCAATTTTATCCCCCCAAGACTTCTCTCTGTTTTACGTTTATTACTTTTAAATGTCTTGTTATTATACTGTGTATGATATCTCTCTATATGTGTGCGTGCTCGTGTGTACGCATGCACACATGCGTGCTCCAGCATGTGTGTGGAGATTAGAGAACATTTTTGACAGTTCTTTCCTTTTACCTTGTGGATCCCAGAGATCAAACTCAGCTTGCAAGCATCTCCCTCCACTGATCCATCCTACTGGCCCTGCGTGGGGCTTCCCTAACAGAGCCTGTGATTCCAGGCATTCAGTCACAGAACACAAGAGTGAGTGACTGTCACCGCCTCCATCTCAGCACCACTTCCCAGGGGGATGCTCTGACCTATGGGCCACCCTGAGCAGGAGACCTTGGGAATAAAGCACTCCTAGATGCCCAGGGCTCCAGTCTCTGCTAGCTGGTAGGAGACAAACAAGCCATTGTAGTTTCAATGTGAAGTCGTTCCCACAGGTTCACATATTTGAACCCTTGGTCCCAGGTGGCAGTGCTATTTGGGAAGGTTGAGGAGATGGGGCATCAATGGAGTAAGTGGGTCACTGGGGTATCAATGGAGTAAGTGGGTCACTGGGGCATCAATGGAGTAAGTGGGTCACTGGGAACAGGGCTTGAGATTTTTCATGTGTACACACTTGTGCATGTGGATACACTTGTGTACATGAATACGTAGAGGTCAACTTCAGGTGTAGTTTAGCTAGCAGGCCGCCAGGGACCCTCCTTGCTTTCCCAGCACTGGCACTACAAGCACAAGCCACCCACACCTGACAGGTGACATGGACTGAGGGTTACCAAGCTCTGAGTGAGCTATCTCTCCAACCTAGACTTCGAGTCTGGTTTTATTGATTTTGTAATCAATGTCTGCTTTCTTACTTCAGGGATTCAGTGTACCAGCCACCTCAGTCTCCTACAGCTGTGCCTACCCCACCATGCTCTATCCCCTGAAACCTGAAGCCCAAATAAGCCTTGTAAACGATTAATGATAACTGTCAACTTGACACAGTTTAGAATCTTCTGGGAGACAAGCCTCTGAGCATGTCTCTGTGGGATTATTTTGATGGCTTTGTGGTGGCAAGACCCTGCTCACTGTGTGGGGCCATTTCCAGGCTGCGATTCTGGAGTGGGAGAGTGGAGAGGGAGGTGAGCAGCAGCGGCTGATCACTCATCACTGTCTGCCTCCTAGCTCTGGTCTCGATGTGACCAGCTGCTTCCATCCCATTATGAAGGACTGTACACAGGAACTGTGAGTTTAAAACAACAACAACAACAAAAAAAAAAACCAAAACCCTTTCTCCCTTAAGTCACCTTTCTTAGCATATTTTATCACATAACAGAAAAAGAGAAAATAAGCATTAATTTCCCAGAAATTGTTTCTTATTGGGCATGTAGTTCTAGCAAGAAGAAAACTGACCAATATGTGCCCCAAGGCACCAGGGTAAGGGGATAAACTTGGGGTTAAAGCTGCGGGCTGGGGGGAAAGTTCTTGGTGTGCAAGCAGTAGGAGCTGGAGTCAAATTCCCAGCACCCATGTAAAAGCCAGATGTGGAGACGTGCAATGGGGAGGCAGAGACAGGATGGTCCTGGGGCTCCCCAGCTGGTCAGCCTAGTCAAAAGGTGAGCTCAAAGTTCAATGAGAGATTCTGTCTCAAAAAATAAGGTAGATCTGGCCGTGGTGGCACACAACTTATCCCAGTGCTTAGAAGGTAGAAACAAGTGTATCCAAGACCAGCCTGGTCTACATAGCGAGTTCTAGGCCAGCCAGACCTCCATAACAAAACCTTGTCACAATGATGATGATGGTGGTGGTGGTGGTGATGATGACATCACGATGATGACAATGATGTGATGTTGATGCAATGATGATGATGCAATGGCATGATGGTGGTGGTGATGATGTGATGACGTCATCATGATGCTGACACGATGATGCGATGGTGATAGCATACGATGACATCACGATGATGATGATGGTGCAATGATGATGCAATAGTATGATGGTGGTGGTGATGATGTGATGACATCATCATGATGATGACATGATGGTGCGATGGTGATAGAATACGATGATGACATCACCATGATGACAATGATGTGATGATGATGCAATGATGATGCAATGGTATGATGGTGGTGATGATGATGTGATGACATCATCATGATGATGAGATGGTGATGGAAAATGATGATGACATCACCATGATGATATGGAGATTGATAGAGAAAGGCACCTGAATTGACCACTGGATTCTCTCTGCGTGTCCCACATACCCTAGCACACACAGGTAAGCTGCAGTGCTATGGAGCTGAAGATCCACAGGGATTGGAAGCTGCAGAAACCCAGAGCTATAGACAGGTAACAAGAAAGGTACGGAGATGAGGGACCAGCAAAAGACGGCCAGGAACAGGTCAGGAGGAGCTGCATGGCCTCCTGAGTTACCTCTCAGGCACAGCTTGGATATACTGTGACTCATTCCAGACAGATCTGCAACAGTGGACACATATGTGAACAGTCATGGACACATGTGCAGAGCAGAGTGACTCCGGGATAAGCCATGTTTGTATTAACGGATGTGTATGGGGATATATGAAACTGAACTTTCCTTTTGTTCATTAGCCTTCTATTTTCAAACAGACACTCCCTGACATATGTTGCAGCCAGATAAACACACTGTAAATCGAAAATGCATTGAGGGAAGTGTTGAGACTGGCCCTGTGTAGCTCTAACTGGTCTCAAACTCACTATGTAGCTGAGGCTGACCTTGAACTCCTGATGCTGGGGTCACAGGCATGTGTTACCACAATCAGTTTATCCAGTGCTGGGGATGGAGCCCAGGGCCTGGTGCATGCTAGTCAAGTGCTCTGCCAAGTGAGCCACATCACCAGCCCCAGCCTTTGGAACTTGCTATGTAGCTGAGGCTAGCCTTGAATTCTTCATCTTCCTCCCACTATCCCCTGATGCTGAGATTACAAGGCCATGATGTGCCACCAAATTCAGCTCTCCATGCTCATGATCAGAGTGATAACAAAACTGATCAAGTGAACTTGGGGAGAAGGAGTTTATTTGGCTTGTATTTCCGTGATTGAGAGATGGTTCCCATACTCCCACAGTGGGAAATGACATCTGTAGACGCAGTGTCACTTGACCTCTTGGGTCTCCAGCTGGCTCATTAGCAGCATGGTCACTACTGGAATAGCAAGTGAAGACTTCCTCAAACGCAAGCTCCCCTGACCACCCGCCTCAACAGGAGCTGATCAGTAGACCTGGATAACATCGAGAAGGATTCATAAAGGGGCTCAGCCATTAAAGTGCTCAACACCAAGTGTTAAGACTGGAGTTAGGATCCCAGAACCCACCTAAATGCTTCATGGGTGTGGCAGCCCACCTGTAATTCCAGCCTTGGAAGCCAGGCTGATCCTCAGACAAGTGATCCTCAAAGTAGGCTAGCTAGTGAGACCGGCCATTATCAGTGAGCTCTGGGTTTGATTAAGAGACCCTGCCTCAATGGATATAGTGGAAGAGTGATGGAGAATAATTCTTGACATCAACTCCAAGCCTCTTCATGCGCCTGCATCCATGTACACCCTGACACATACAATCTGTACGCATGTGCACTAGCATGCGTACACACACACACACACACACACACACACACACACACACACACACGAATATAGGGAGAAAGAATCACTACGGTCCCCAAACTGCCCAGTTATTGTGCTAACAGCCACATCTTGGGATACATGGTGGCTCCAGACTGAGATCTGGGTCCCATTTGCTATAGTGATGGCTGAGTGATAACTTCGGTCCTCATCAAGGCTGTGTCATCACTGAAGGTATAGTCTCTTCTTTCAGCTAGTCCCAACAGCCCTAATCCAGAGCTGGGTATTATTCTAAAGGCTTTCTTTATGTAGCCAGAAATTAATGTCAAGAAGGGATATAGACTCTCTGTTCTTGTAAGTGTGTGCAGTGCAAAGACATAGGCAGACACTGTGTTAGGAAGTTACCTCAAGGGCCATGGTGGTGCACGCCTTTAACCTCAGCACTCGGGAGGCAGAGGCAGGCGGATCTCTGTGAGTTCCAGGCCAGCCTGGTCTACAGAATGAGTTCCAGGTCAGCCAGGGCTACACAGAGAAACCCTGTCTCGAAAAACCAAAAACAACAACAAAATGTTACCTAAAGCTGACTGGTGGATAGCTCAGTGGGTAAAGGCACTTTCTGCCAAGCCTGATGCCCTGAGTTGAATCCCTTGGACCTACATGGTAGAAGAGGAAAGCCTAACTCCCAGAAGTTGTCCTTTGTCTGTCTGTCTGTCTGTCTGTCTCTCTCTCTCTCTCTCTCTCTCTCTCTCACACACACACACACACA
>JADRCH010000163.1:455716-473620 GCA_019843965.1 Rhynchomys soricoides
AGAATGGATGGATGGATGGATGGATGGACAAAGAATGGATGGATGGACAAAGGATGGATGGATGGATGGATGGATGGGGAATCTAAGAGGTCTCTGTTGCCTGCAGTTCTGTGCACAGGACTTATTACTTATTACTCTTTCTCAGTGGCAGTAGCTTGGGACGCTGCTGTCACTGGCCAAAGTTGAAGAACTTTGGGGAGCCTAGATTCTACAGAGACCTAAATAACCTTCCTTATTTTTCATTTTTGTCTCCTTTCATTCTCAGAGGTGTATGGATGTTTTGTCTACATGTATGGTTGTGTACCACATGCGTGCCTAGTGCCCTTCAAGGGTCAGAAGCAGCTATTAGTGGCCCTGGAATTGGAATTACAGACAATTGTGAGCTACCAAATGGGTGCTGATAACTGAATGAACTTGTGTCCTTTACAAGAGTAGCTGGTGCTCTTCATGCTAAGCTAACCCTCCAGCCTCCAACTCTCCCTCTTTGAGAAAGAAACCTGGAACTCATGGCTACACCTCTGCCTCACCCTCTCAATTGCTGGAATTGTAGTAGGTAGGTGGCTCCCAACTCCAGGACCCTTGTTGAGCACCCTCATGTCACAGCCACCTGCCGGGCATCACCTTAACCGCTCTAGCAGCTCATGCTGCAGAGCACGCTGGCAAGTATGGAAGGCTGCAGGTGGGGGCAGGGATGAGAGAGCTGGGGGGGGCTTCAGCAGTTAGGCACAGGGAAATTCTGCACCAGGGTACCATTAGCTACAAAGGAGCCAGGTCTGCCTAGGTTCCCCCCCACCCCCTCAGCTTGTAGAAACATACAATCCATGAAAAGCAACACATATGTATACCAGCTAAGCATACATAAACCTATGCACATATAAACACAAGCATACAAAAACACAATATATGAACACAAAATCATAACTCAAGGCTGGGTTAAGTCTTTTGCCATCAAACCTGGAGACCTGAGTTGAATCCCTGGGACCCAGACGATGGAAGAAGAGAACTGACTCCTGCAAGTTGTCCTCTGAGCTTCATGTGTGCACTGTGGCATGCATGCATGCGCACACACAACATGTGCAAAACATAAACAAAAATCGTAACTCAGACATTCTTACAAACTCTGCACATGTCCCCCAGATATGTAAAAGGCTCTTGTATACACAGACACTTTCACACGGCACACGGGTGCTCACACAGACTTCCACTCAGACAGGAAAGGTAAATTTGGCCTCTGATTTCAATGACACCATAAATGTCCCCCCTGTGATAGCAACACTCAGAATGCTGTCACACCTGTGCACTCAAACTCATTTCACAGAAAGAACCCACACCCACAGTCAGGGATAAACAACTGCAGATACATGTCCATCCAAAACCAATCACACAGAGACACACCCACACTGGGGAGAATACACCTGCACCCTTCTGTCAGAGACACATTGAAGTTTCTCTTTACTGCCCACCCCAAACCACAGGTTCAGACAGACACTACAAGACATACCTAAACAATGACACTTGATGTCACAGACACATAAAAAGACACCATGTTTCAAAGAACTGCAAGTCTGAGGACCTGGACTGAGAGCTTGCTTTTGTGTCAAGTACCATACTCCCCTGGTCCAGGGGCTGGGTCATGCTCTGGACTCAGTGAGCTGCTGTCCCCACCCCTTCACACCCACAGCTGTAGCTTATGGGAGCAAAGTCCTTTTTTGGCCAGGAGGAAGGGGGTTATCATGGATGCATAAGGGGCTGTATCATGGATGCATAAGATTGTAACAATACGAATGGGAAGAAGAGAAGGAGTCAGATGGGTGAAATTGAGGAGAGTCCCACAAACAGACTGAAGATCAGTGGGGATCCCATAGGGACAGCAGCAGGGGATGAGGGAAGTTTTCAATAGAAGAGCATCTTCCCCTGTCAACAGGACAGCCACCATGATTAATAACACTGACTGTGCCCCTCTCCCTCCCAGGGATCTACCAGCAGGGGAGGGAAGCAGAGAGGTGATAAAACAGAAGGCAGGCTGTGGAGCTTCTGCCCTGGCTCGAGCCCCCTCATCCCCCACCCCCCATCTCCAAAGATGAGGAGTTAGGGAAATCAAAATTCAATACTCCAGGAGACAAACCATGGGAAGGAAGAAGCTGGTACCAGGTGCAGGGGACAGAGAGAGCCAAGCCAAAAAGGAAAAGAAAAAGAAAAAGAAAAAAGAAACGCTAAGTCAGAAAGAAAGACAGAAATAGAAGGGAGGGGGAGAGACTCAGGGAAGGAGAGAGAACACTACTCAGTGACACTTAGACACAGCCAGAGGCCCGCAGGCTGAAGATATATGGGGACTTCGAGATGTCCCCTAATCCCCCAATATAGCAGAACACCCTCTCGGCTCCCCCAAACCGCCCAGCTCCGCCCCACTCTGCCGGGATCTGGTTCAATTCCGCAGCCCTGCCGCCTCCGCCTGGGGCTGGAGCCAGCTTAGTACCCCGGTGGCACTAGCAGGTCCCCTCGGAGAGGACTCAAGCCCAGCGAATGCAATCATCAAACCCAGAGCTATGCCGGGCGCGGGGCTCCCTTGTGCCTCGGGGTTCAGCCCAGGACCCCCAAGAGACCACGTCCCCTCGAGATGACATCCCCGCCTGTACCCGGGATTCTGTCACTTTGGGGCTGTAAGAGTCCCTTTCCCAGGAGCTGCCGCGGGGTCTGCGGGCACCACGCCCCCCCAACCAGAGCGCCCCCAAGCCAGCTGGCCACTCACGATTTTTTCCGAGGAGCCCGCGCGGGACACGGTGCTGTTGAGTCCCACGAGTGAGGGCAGCGTCTGCGACATCCAGTTAGTGACCATGGCCATGGTGCTCAGCACCGCCCCGATCTTGAGCAGCGGCACCGACATCGCGCCCCTCGCCTCATGCCCCGCGCCACCACCCCAAAAAAGCAGGTGTTCTGTCCCTTTTGCTCAAGCTGTCGCTTACCCACCCCAGTGGGGTGGAGGGGTGGGGGTCCCGATGGCTAGATGACCGGGACCAAGGGGGCGGTGGCCGGTGGGATGGGGATGGGGTGACACTGGGGACGCGCGCGGCTGCGGCTCCGCGCGCCTCGCGGGCTCAGCTTTATAAGGCGCCGGCTCGGCCACCCCCTCCCGCGCCACCGCCGGGCACTTCCAGCCGCCGTGACGTCACGGCTCCGGCCCTAAAGCCAGCGGGGCTGAGGGGGGAGAATGGAGGTGCACCCACCCCGCCCCCCATTTCCCCGCAGAGTCTCTGGCGGACCTTCCCCCACCTGCAGAAGTGGGGACATCCCCTGCCAGCGACACCCTCGCCATCCCACCCCACCCCCCTCCGCCGCGGCATCCCCGGCCCCGCCCCCCAGCCACATCCTCCATCCTTGCTCGAGTCCCCTCTGTACCCTAGTGGTGATCCCCGGGCTCCCCAGCACTCAACATCCCCTCTCCAAAAACCCTACGTTTCAGGCCGAAAAAAATCCAACCCATACCTTCCACCCAAAAGTGACAGGGGGTGGAAGTCGGATGTCTCCACCCACCTGCTCGGTCGGGTGCAGAGCCCGGCCCCGACCCCGCGACGCACAGAGAGCAGTGCGGGACGAACTTCGGTGCTCTCCCGAGCTCCGAGACTCTTTTCTCCTGGCTTTCCAGGTCCCCAGATCATTCTGAAGGGGATCCCTCTGTGGATACGGGACCAGGGAAGCCCAAGGTGGCGGATACCGACTCTGGAGTGCGGGGTGGGTGACTTGGGGAGTGGGAGGGTTTCCCCTGCGCATCCGAGGACGGCGATGCCACTCGGGACTGTCGAGAAGCCAGACAGTTCTTTCGGCAGGCAAGTCCCCATGCTCGGCTTGACTCACAACTTGAACTTGGGGTGGGAGGCGGGGAACTTATACCTCGGGTCTCCTCCAGCCCCAGGAACCTGCACTAGGCTGGTTCCTGGTGGGGGAGGTTGGAAAGCACAGCGGGCGGCAGGGCCGGGCGAGGAGAGCCCGCGCGGTCGCCTCTCTTCGGTTTTGCACTCACGCCCCCTCCTGGCGTCCCCGCATCACCTCCCGCCGCCGCCGCCGCCGCCGCCGCCGTCGCCCTCGGCCGGCGGCCGCCGCCGTCTGGAGGCGGCGATGACTCAGGCCTTTACCGCGCCGGCCGCTTGCGGAGCTGGAAGCGGCCAACCTCGGGGTGCTGAGGGGTCCTGAACTGTCTCGACTCCACTGCGAAGCAGGTTCTGCCCCTACGTGACCTCCAGCAATAGCTATTCCCGTCTGTCTCAGTTTCCTCATCTGTAAAGAGGTTCTGGGGACCTGATGGGTCAGGTATGTGTAAGAACCTGGAAGTAACCTGACGCTCAACTACAGACCAAAGCCCAAGAACACATTTTGGAGTCAGACAAGGACTTGAGGAAGGATTGGGGGTGTAGCTCAGTGGGAATGTAGCTCAGTGGTAGAGGCTTGCCTAACACCTCTGAAGCCCCGGGCTCCATCCCCACCACCATCAAAGGGGGGGGGGCAGGGAGGGGGAACGATGGCTTAGTGGGTAAAAGTGCTTACCACAAAGCCTGGCGACCTGAGTTAGATCTCCAAGAAAGGCGATAACGACTCCCCCAAAGTGTCCCCTGACCTCCACTTGAAGGCTGTGGCCATGCAGCCACCCATCCCACCTTGTTAGCACATTAAATACGTGTAAAAAGAAATTTGAGTGACATAGGAAGCAAAGGAAGGAAAGTACAAATAGATATCAGAAGTGAGTGGGTGGAGACTAAAGAGGCCAGAGGTATGCATGGAGTGTCTTCCTCAGTGCCCCTCTGCCTTGTTTTATTAGTTAATTATTTTTATTTAGTCTTTTCAGTCTCCCTGTCCAGCTCTGGCCCACACATTGCCTGCATCTTAATTTTTGACAAGGTCTCTCACTGAACTTAGAGCTCCTTGCTTTGGCTAAGCTGGCTAGACCAGCCCCAGAGAGCCTATCTCAGCCTCCCCAGAAATGGAGTGCAGGCATGCCACATCGGACTTTTGATTTAGATATTGGGGATCATACTTGGCTGACATATATTCTATTGAGTCATGTCTTCAGGTATGCCTTTAAACACGGTGACCCGGGAAGGTAACTGTTAAGTCACACCAGATGGTGAAGGAAGGAGCCATTTTAGTACCAGGAGATTTCCAAACGGTGGGGGGGGGACAGCAGGGCAGAGGACCTGGGGCAAGCACAGACCACTTGGGTTAGAACAAGCTGTTTAGTCAAGAAAGGAGGACCTTACTGTGGTTTAAAACCAGATCTATCAGACATCAGGCTCTAAGATCACTGGGCTGCGGTGGGCCTCCACAGTGACAGGCTTTCTCCTCCTCACCTTAGGTGTTAAGAAACAGGCCTAGCTCACACAGCCAGGCTTCTGTAAGGACTGGGAGCACTCACAAGGCACTCCCCTTCTCCTGCCTCTCAAATTCTTCTCACTAAAGATGGCAATAGCCTCCTTAAGGGCTGGCAAGATTGCCCAGTAGACAAAGATTTTTTAAAAAAGTCTGAAATCCTGAGTTTTATCACCAGGACACATATGATGGAAGGAGAGAACAGAGTCCCCCCAATTATCACCTAATGTCCACATGCTTGCCATAGTGCACGAACACTCGAGGGCACACACTCGTGCGCACACACACATGCACGCACACACGTGCACACACACTCTCACACAGGCATGCACACACACTCACACACATGCACGCTTATACGCACACACACGCAAACACACACGTGCACACACGCACACATTCACACACGTGCAATCACACGGTTTAATAACTTTCTAGTCTCCATAGTCATTCCTTGCTTTTTTACTTTTTTTGATTTTTTTTGAGACAGGGTTTCTCTGTATAGCCCTGGCTGTCCTGGAACTCACTCTGTAGACTAGGCTGGCTCAGAAATCCGCCTGCCTCTGCCTCCCGAGTGCTGGGATTAAAGGCATGCGCTGCCACTGCCCGGCACTCATTCTCTTCTTGAAACACCTTATCATTCCCTCGCTCTGTCCCTGCCTCTCAGCCTTCTCCATCGTAAATACCCTGATCTACCCACCCGCCCTTCTCCCTGGACCTGCACATTCTTACCTCATCCCTTTTCCTGCCTCAGGACCTTTGCATTGGCTGTGCCTGGTAGCTGACAAACATTTCACCGCAGGAATCCAGGTGGCCTGCTTGCATCCTTCACTTAAGTCTCTGTCCAGGTGGGGGTAAGCAAAGTGCCCTGTCCTCCAGAAAACTCTATTTCCTAGAACTCTCTGCCCACCGGCTTCTTGTTAAGCCTAAGCATTGGGAAGGAACAGACAGAGACAGAACAGAAGTGGGGCTACTGCTTCCCGTTCTTTCGGCTTGGACTGGGGCTTTTTTTCTTTATCAATATTTCTAATTACACTTACTTACTTACTTACTTACTTACTTACTTACTTACTTGTGTTTGTGGTGGGGCACAGAAGTCAGAGAACAACTTGTGGGAGCATCCTCTCTCTCCTGCAATGGGGTCCCGGACATGTGTGGAAGCCGGAAGAGAGCTTCAGCTATCCTTTCTGACTCTTCGCCCATTCCTTTGCTTCCCTGACGCAACCCTGAGTGGTTGACATGCAGATGTATACGCGTGTTTGTATGTGGGAGAGGATACAGGACGTGGGGGTGCACCTGCCCATATCAACATCAGGTTCAATATCATGTGTCTTCTTCCACCACTCTCGACTTACTGGGTCCGGGCGTCTCAGTCAAATCAGAACTTGCCAATCTACTACCCTAGACGCCAGACAGCCCCCTGTCTCTGACTCTTAGATGTTTGGGTTGCCTGCCCAGCATTAAAATGAACCCTGGGCATCTCAAGTCTTCGTGCTGTGTGGCAAGCCATGTCTCCAGGTCTGAACGTCATTTTTCGTGTGTATTTTTAGTTGTGTTTGCTTGTTTTCTGTGCTGAGGATGGAAGTCAGGGCTACATACATGCTAGGCACGTGCATGTGTTTCAGATTCATAACCCTCGATCCAATATAACCTGAATATGACCTGAAGAAACTTCCCTGACCATTTCCTGAAGTTAGAGCCCTGAGCACCATCTGCCTTTACCTTGCTTAAGTTTTTATTTATCAGCTATTTTTCTTCAGTGCTGGGGATCAAGTCCAAAGTCTCATGCATGCTAGGTAAACACTATTGGGCCACATCTCTAGCCCCCATTCCCTTTGGTTTAGACAGGGTCTAATGTAGCCCAGGCTGGCCTGTGTAGCCAAGGGTGACCTTGAACTCCTGATTCTCCTGTTTCTACCTCCTGAAGCCAGAATGACAGGCATGTGTCACCAGTAAGAAATTAACTTCTCTTCACTGGTTGACTAAGCGTGTCTCTGACCAAGGCTTATTTGCGATCCAAATCTCTTCCCAGAGTCCACAGCTCTTCTACCTGTTCCCAGATCCCCCACCTGTGTATTTCATGGGACAAACAACTCATGTTACCCACTACATTAGAAAGAGGGGGCTGGAGAAATGCTCTGCGGAGCACTGGCTGCTTTTACACAGGACCTAGGTTCAGTTCCAGCACCACACGTCAGCTCTCAACTGCCTGTGACTCCAGTACCAGGGGATCCAATGCCCTTTTCTGGGGTTCCTGTACCTATGTGGTGTAGTTCTGTACAATCAGGCACACACATAAAAATAAATACTTTAAAAAAGAGTATCCGAGGGGCTGGAGAGATGGCTCAGCAGTTAAGAGCACTGCCTGCTCTTCCAGAGGTCCTGAGTTCAATTCCCAGCACCCACATGGCAGCTCACAACCATCTGTAATGGAATCCAATGCCTCCACATATATGTGTGTGTCTGAAGACGGTTACAGTGTACCTCATATGCATAAAATAAATAAATCTTTAAAAATTCATCTGAGAGGCTGCGGAGAGGACCAGTTCATGATGTGTTTGCCACATGAGGTCCTGAGTTCAAACTCCCAGAACTCAGGTAAAAACCTCATGTTGGGCCATGTCTGTAATCTTTGTCCTGGGGATGGGGAAAAGAGACGAGAAGACCCCTGATGCTCACATGTGGACATGCGAGTGTGTGTGAGCACACGTACAACCTAAGGCCTCCACATACATGTGTACCCATGTACACATGTGGACTTGCCCATGCGCGCACGCGCGCGCGCGCGCGCGCGCGCGCGCACACACACACACACACACACACACACGAGTGTGTCTCTGTTAGTAAAGTGCTTCCCTGTATGGATGAAAGCCCCGAATTCCATCCCCAACACTGCATAAACCAGGTATAGACACACCTATAATCCCAGATATAGATAGAGGGAGATATAGGCAGGAGGATCAAGAGTTCAAGATCAGCCTCAGCTATGTAGTGCAGATCTACAGTCAATTGGAGACCCTGACTAGGAAGAGAGTATTAAGCATTCTTGAGAGACTTTGATACCTGGTTCCCTAACTCTGCCGCTAGGGCTATAAAATGTTTTCACTGCTCGGAACTTTGTGACTTCTAAGAAGGCAAGTAGGAACTTGTCGGAAAACCCAAGGATTGCTGGGCAGTGGTGGCGCACTCCTTTAATCCCAGCATTCGGGAGTCAGAGGCAGGCGGATTTCTGAGTTCGAGGCCAGCCTGGTCTATAGCACGAGTTCCAGGACAGCCAGGGCTACACAGAGAAACCCTGTCTCGAAAAACCAAAAAAAAAAAAAAAAAAAAAGAAAAGAAAAAAAGAAAAAAAATGTTGAAAACCCAAGGATCCGTCTACCCCAGAGCAAAGGGTGAGTTTGCAGAGAGACACACAGGTGACATTCATAGCGGGGTTTTCCAATAACGAGTAAGCCAGCCAGGCGAGTGTGCAAACAAACCAGGAAACTGATCTAACTGACCTTTCAGCCCCAAGCAGGAGGGACTGTCAATGCCCACTCCAGCCTGCTTGGACCACACAAGTACAAAGAAACTGGAGAGAAACGACCATGACCATAGAGTTTATGATCCCATTTATATAAAATGTCCAGGATAGGCAAGTCCATAGAGGGAGGGGAGGTAAAATCCTGGAACTGAGGGGGGGGGGGGAGAGCAGTGATCAAAGTGAGGAACATCAGTCCATCCCCCGACCGGTTCCACACTTAGGCAGGATACTTCAGGGTATGTATTCCATGCCTGTATGAAACAGCTTTACTTGTATTTTATATGTTGAGACAGTCTCATAACCTAGGCTGGCCTTGAAATTACCTACCCCTAATCTATCCAGTGCTGGGGATGAACCCAGGGCTTCGTGCAAGCTAGGCAAAGCACTCTACCTACCGAGCTACATCCCAGTGTCCTTTCACAGGGTTTCACTGTGAAGTCTCGCCCCTCCTGGAACTGGCTACACAGCCCTCACTGGTTTCGAACTTCTGCCTGTACATCCAAGTGTTAGGGTGAAACCTCATGGCTGCCATAAACTTAACGAGCATTCTCATCTTTACACACAGTGATGACTAGTCTTGGTTGTCACCTTGACTACATCTGGAATTAACTAAAATTCAAGAGACCTGTGAGGTTTTTTTTTTTTTTTTTTAATTCACTTTTAACCCAGATCCTTTGAGGTGGGAAGATCCACCTTTAATCTGGGCCACGCGTTCTGGTGGCAGCCTATGTAAAGGACAGAGAAGAAGGAAGATTTTGCTCCTTTCCCACTTGCCCTTACTCTTGCTAGCAAGTCCATTCCTTAACTGACATTAGAGCTACTTCCTCGGGATTCCAGCGTATTCTCTGAAGACCAACTGGGACATCCAGCCTCATAGACTGAACACATACTAGATTCTTGGACTTTCCATTGGTATATAAGTCATTGTTGGACTAGCTGGAGCACAGTCTGTAAGTCACTCTGATAAACCTAAATAAAAGAATCTGGCTTCATCCCCCAGCCTAGGCTTAGCTCTGATGGACTCACAGAAACTGGAGCTCATGGCTTCTCAGCCTTCATCACCCTCCACAGTCCTGTTCTTCAAGACAACACCAACGCCAGCTCTTATACTTGTTCATGTTCATGTGTGAGTGTGGCTACACATGTACACTTGCTCAAGTAGATAGGCCAGGTGTCTTCCACTATGGGTGTCCAACTCATGGCTTGGTTTGTTTGGCTTGGTTTGGTTTCTAGATAGGGTTTCGCTACGTAGTCCTGGCTGTCCTGGAACTCCCTCTGTAGACCAGGTTGGCCTCGAACTCAGAGATCCACCTGCCTCTGCCTCCAGAGTGCTAGGATTAAAGGTGTGTGTGTGCCACTACTACCTGGCTTCAATTAGTTTTCACAGAGGGTTCCTCATTGAATATAGAGCTCATCAATTTGGCTAGGCTGGCTGCCAGAGGTCCCACAGATCCTTCTGTCTCTGCATCCTCTAGGATACTGTGCACACAGTGGTACCTCAGCCCATGCATGATAAGTGCTTTACTGACTGAGCCATGTTGTTTTTTGAGTCTGGGTCTCACTGTGTATCTCTGGTAAGGCTAGAACTCTCCATGTAGACCAGGTTGCTCTTGAATTCACAGAGATTTCCCTGCCTCTGCCTCCAAGTACTGGAACTAAAGGCACGCAGCAGGAATCCTCATTTTAAAAATGAGTCAACAAGGCTGGGAATGGAGCTCAGTGGTAAAGCGCTTTCCCATCATGCATGAAGCTCTATGTTCAACTCCCAGCAAACTAAACAAGAAAAAAAAAAAAAATGAGGGCTTAGAAGCACAGATGCTGAGAATCTTTCCCAAAGCCACCCAGCATTGGATCACAGAGTCTATATGGAGCTGATTCATGTGGACTGGTTCACAGTGGGGAAGAGTGGAAGTGGATCCTACCGCACATTGTGTACAAAATCAATCCTCTGGGATCCGGGAAGACATGTCAGTGGGCAAAGTGTTCGCTGTGCAAGCATGAGGACCTGAGTTCGATCCCCAGAACCCAAAAAAACACTGATGATCTTACTCAGTGCTGAATCCTACTAACCTGTCAAGCAAGCTATGGCCACTGGTGCAATAGTGGAATGTCAGTTACGGAGGTAACCAACCATTTCCTGATAGAATTGAAGTCTACTACTCAGAAGGAACTCCTGCCCGGTCCTGTAAACCTTGTCAGAGCCTGTGACATGGGAGGTCATGGCCCCTAGTGGGCAGCCTACCACTGTAGTGTTGCTGAATGGACAGGGTGTCAAGCTGCCTTCCTTTCTACCCATAGATCATTACAGCTCTCAATCTTATCCACAGAAGCATCCTCTGCAGTGTGGATAGTGAGTTAGAGACTCGTATCTGTGCAAAACGCTGAGCACAGTGACCGAGTGCTCTGTCCTAAATGGAGCATCTGTCTCAAACCTCCTGACCTAGCCCACACACAGAAGGCTCTGGGCTCATCACAGGAGAGGAGGCGTAAAGACAGAGAATGGGGAGGAATCCTGTGACACACTGGGCTCTGGACATGACACAGCCACTGCATTCAGGAGCTTACTATAGGTGCAGTTACCTATACAAGACCCTAACGTGGTCAGCAGGAAGCACTGACTGGTTTCGGGGGTGGGGGGTGCGGGGGAAGAACATAAAGGTGGAAAGGAAATGTGTTGGGGCGTTTCCAGGGAAGTGGGGCAGGGGAGTCGGGAGTGGGCATGAACAAAATATGTTGCATACATGCATGAAGATGTCAGGAAATAAATAAAAGAAGAAACAGCTATGCATGCTGTATGTGCCTGTATCTCAGTGCTGGGGAGGCAGGACATCCCTGCAGCTCACTAGCCAGCCAGGCTAGCCTACTTGGTAAACTCCAGGTCAGTGAGAGACTGCCTCCAAAACTGCTGGCTCCTGAGGAATGACACTCAAGGTTGACTTCTGACCTCTACAATAGCGCGCATGCACACACGCACGCGCGCGCGCACACACACACACACACACACACACACACACACACACGTAGTTTACACCTGTCATCCCAGCCCTCTGGAGACAGAAGCAGAAGGATCAGAAAGTTCAAGGTCATGTTGAATTGTATGAGCCTCTGTCCACCTCTCTCTTTCTCTCTCCCTCTCTCTCTCTCTCTCTCTCTCTCTCTCTCTCGTTCTTGAACATTGGAAAACTTCAGCAGGATTTCCCACATAACCCAGCAACCCCACTGGTCATACATAGTAGGTTGTCACAATTCATACATTCTTTTATTTATTTGTTCATCATTTGTTTGTTTTGAGACAGGCTTTCTCTGTGTAACCACCCAGGCTGTCCTGGAACTTGCTTTATAGACTAGGCTGGCCCTGAACTCACAGAGATCTTCCTGTCTCTGCTTCTGGAGTTCTGGAATTAAGGTTGTGAGCCAGTATGCCTGGCTCTTCTATTTATTTTTATTTATGTATGTGTGTGTGTGTGTCTGTACATTTGTATGTGCACATGTGAGTGTAATGTCCACAAAGGCCAGGAGGGGGTGCCCTGGGCTGTAATTATAAGTAGCTGTGAGCTGCCCCATGTGGTTTTCTGGAAACCAAACTTGGGTTCCCCGAAAAAGGAACAAAACCTTAATTGCTGAGCCATCTCTCATCCCATGATTCCCAATCTATAGGCAAATGCATCTACTCCATAGGACTTATTTACCTCCAAAGCCAACTTGCAGAGGTCTCTGTAGTCTCAATATTGAGTGAGACATGTGTAAGTTCCCGGCTGGGGTTAAACCAGGTTTTTCTGGGTTTTCTAATTTCATGCTAGAAATGATGAACTTAGAATCAAGTTTCGACATCTCTGTGCTTTTAAAACATTGTCTCATGTAGCCCAAGATAGCCTCAAAATTGCTATCTACCCAAATATGAACACAGGACTTTGTGTGTGCTAGGCCAGCACTCGGCCGAAGAGCCATCTCCACAACCAGTGCTGAGCTGTATTTGTTTTGATTTTTCGAGACAGGATCTTGTTATAGCCTTGAACTCATAATGATCCTTCATCATTTTAATCCTCTCTCTCTCTCATGTGTGTATGTGTGTGTGTGTGTGTGTGTGTGTGTGTGTTTTGCCTGGTGCCTGTGGTGGTCAGAAAAGGGCATTTGTTTCTCTGGAACTGTAGTTACAGGTGGTTTTTAGCTGCCATGTGAGTACTGGTAACCACACTTGGGTTCTATGGGAGAGCAGCCAATGTTCTTCACCACCACCACCGAGTTCTCCCTCCTAGCCTGTGACTACTTACTGACAACTCAATAAATTCTGAAATCCTTAACTTAGAATTCAAGGTCTTTGTAGCCAGATCACAACCATCCTCCCTCATTCCTCTAACCTCACTGTCCCATCCACACACAGCCTGAGCTCCCATTCCCAGAAGCCATGCACTTCCAGTTCATGTCAGCTTGGGGAACGATCCTCTGCATACTAAGCCTTGTCCCCAGCCCCTTCCCCCAGGGATTCCAGGGGAGGAGAGGCTCTATACCTGAGCCACGCTCCTAGCCCCCACTGAAAGATTCTAGTCAGGGGCTCTACAGCTGAGCCACGCCTCTAGACTCCTTTTGTTTTATTTTAAAACAAAGGTTTGTTAAGTTGCCCATGCCAGCCTTCAACTTCAAGTTTTGTGCCTCAGCCTTCAGTGAGCTAAGATGGCAGGTATGTACCACCATGCCCAGCTTGCATTTGCCTCTTGGACTTGTAGACTCTCAGACACTCCAAAGCAAGCTGTGCCTCATCTCTTCCTGTCACCAGTGTGTCACTCTGAAATTGTGTCACACCAGAGAAAAAAAGAAAAAATATCCATCTCTTGGTGTGTTTACTCTGTTTTTCTTTTTTTTCTTTCTTTCTTTTTTTTTTTTTTTAAAGATTTGTATATTTAGTTTATGTATATGAGGACTATCTGCATGCACACCTGCATGCCAGAGGAGGGCATCAGATCACACTATAGATGGTTGTGAGCCACTATGTGGTTGCCGGGAATTGAACTCAGGACCTCTGGAAGAACAGCCAGTGCTCTTAGCTGATGAGCCATCTCTCCAGCCCCCTCTTTCTTTCTTTTTATAATAAAAATGGTTTATTTATTTTTGTTTCCTGTGAATTGGTGCTTTGCCTACATGCATGTCTGTATAAGGATGTCAGATCCTTTGGAATTACAGACAGTTGTGAGCTGCTACACGGGTGCTGGGGATTGAACCCAGGTCCTATGGAAGGGCAGCCAGTGCTCTTAACTGTGGAGCCATCTCTCCAGCCTTACTGCGTTTTTCTTGAGGATAATTGGGATCTCTGGGCTTCAGGGATGAGGAGTTGTGTATCTTCTCCACAGCCTTGGCTGACTTTACTTTTGGCTTTCTTTGTTTTTTTTTGCAGTGACATTTTATAGTTCTGTCTTCAAACTAGGACTTAGCACTCAGTACTACAGATCACTAGAACTGTGTGTAAAGGGGCCAGCAAGATGGCTTAGCAGGTAAAGGCGATTGCTGCTAAGACTAGTGACCCAAGTTCTAGCCCTGGGACCCATTTGGTAAAAGGAGAGAACTGACTCCTGCAAGCTGTCCTCTGACCTCCAGAATCAGACACATGCTCACACTAAGATAAATAAATTAAATAGTTCAGTTGGTAAAGTGCTTGCCACACGAAGCATGAAGACCCGACTTCTGATTTCCAAAGCCCATGTAAATGTCAGGTGGGCGTGCGCTGTGTGGAATCTCAGCAGTCACATGGTGGAAAGAGGATCTTCAGAGAGAGCTGTCTTGTTAGACTAACCAAATCAGCCAGCTCCAAGTTCATGGACAGATCACAGCACAACATAAAATAGAAAGCAACCTAGGAAGACCACAGATGTCATGCACACGCATCCACACACATGGTAACATACACACAGATACCCACAGGGTGGGAGTGGGGAAGGAGCAGGAGATTCCAGGAGACTCCAGGAGACTCCAGGAGACTGGAGTCACAGTGAGCAGCTTTCCAAACACACCTCATCCAATCTCCTAGCGCCATTTGGAGGTTTCCTGCTTCCTCTTAGTTTGGCCTGAGGCACAGATGTACTGAGTGTATCGGGGCTGCTGCCACCCTTAGTGTGGATTTTTGGCTCTCTGAATGTGGGAGCATAATCTGTCCCCCTAGAGTGACCACACCTTGTCCCATACTTGGTAAGCTCCAGGCCAATGAGAGATCCTCTTTCAAAAACACAAGTGAGGCAAGTGAGAAGGTTCAGAGACTAAAGTGGCCTGGCGCCAAACCTGAAGACCTAACATCCAAACAGTGAAAGAGAGAACTGACTCCCCAAAGTGACCCTCTGACCTCCACATGCTCTGACTTCCATGTGGGCACCAGGCCAAGAACGCTCCCCTTCCCAAATAGATACGAGGAAATTTTAAAAACAAAAATAAAGCCAGATGGTGGTGGCCCACGCCTTTAATCTCAGCACTCGGGAGGAAGAGACAGGCAGGTCTCTGTGAGTTCAAAGCCCGCCTGGTCTACACAGAGACACCCTGTCTTGGAAAACCAAAACCAACCAAACAGCAACAACAAAACCAAGTGGAGTGCTTCTGAGGAGCCTCAACTGAGGTACATCTGTTAAATGTATGCCTGCACAGGTGCGCACGCACACACCCACACATACTTGTAAAAACACAAGCTCGCGTGCACGCGCACTCGCGAACACACATACACACACAAAATCTCACGACCTGCACAAACCTCACTCCACCACTAGGTGTCGCCGCAGCTCCTCAGTTTTGGGCGCAGCCCCAGGAGGCTCCTCATGAAGTTCGCCTGATTTCCCCGCCCCCAGTCAAGCTGGGATGTTAACAGCTTGGAAAAGATAAGGAAGTTCAGCTCAGCTCTAAGTAGCAGCATCCTTCCGTGGACTTTCAGCCTCAGCTTGACACCTATGATCTCAGGCACCTACGTTGACACAGGGGTTCCCAATTCTCCGGTGGTTTGCTTTCTGAAGTCTCAGTTAACAACAACAGAAAATATTCTGTGAAAAAGTACAGGACTATGTGAATCATACATTTTGTTGGGGCAAGGTCTCATTTTGTAACCTAGGCTGGCTCCGAATGAGTGGCTATCTCCTGCCAGTGTCTCCTGAGATCTGGGATTCTGGGTATGCATCACCACACCTAGATTGTGTAATGCTGGGGATGGAATCCGGGGCTTTGGATGGTGAGCTATGCATCAGCCTGATTTGTTTTGTTTTAGAGCTGGGGGGAGAAGGGGTCTCATGTAGCCAAAGCTTGTCTCAAACACTAATAATAATAATAAGTAATAGAGCAGTGGTTCTCAACCTTCCTAATGTTTAGACCTCATCTGTGGTGACCCCAACCATAAAACTATTTTGTTGCTACTTCATAGCTGTAATTTGCCACTGTTGTGAATTGTAATGTATATACCTGGTAGTCGAGATATCTGATATGCAGGATATCTGATATGTGACCCCCAGGGGTCTCACTGCACAGACTGAGAACTTCTGTCTTAGAGGTTGACCTTGAACGCCTGATCCTTTCTCATTTAATTCATCTCTCAAGTGCTAGAATTATAGGTAGTTGACACCACAGCCAGTTCTGTGTGGTGCTGAGGATTGGAACCCAGAACCTCATATAAATCGGGCAAGCATCTTGTCAGCTGGTTACAACTCCAGCCCTCCATCAGCTCAACCCTTGAGTTGCCAACTGTGCACACTTCTTAGCGGTATGAGAGAGCGCCCTCCCTTTGCTCGTTGTCCTGCCTGCAGAGGAACCTAGCTTTGTGCAGTGTTTCCTCGCTATCTGCTGCTCTCCCTCTGGTTATTCAGAACCCCCCAGTCCTCCTCGGACACGGTGACACTGCAGCCTGTGTGGGTGTCTCGCTTCATAACTGTCTCGAATAAATGATTTTAGATGTCCGATCATAGTAGCCTTCTGAGAAAAAGTGACTTAAGCAGAAAAAAGAGCAAGGGTATTGAAATAAAGGTTCCTAGGGAACAGCATCCAGGTAAACGGGAGGGAGTGGAAAGTGCAAAGGCCCTGGGGCATATGGCTAAATCAGACTAGTCATCCCTATCCTGCAGGGACCCCTAAAGCATTGGCCCTAAGCCCAGAGGAGACTAAGATAGAACTAAAGTGGGTGTGGGGCGCACACCTGTCACCCAAGCACTTGAGAGGTGAAGGAGGAGGATCAGGCATGCAAGGCCATCCTTGGCTACATAATCAGTCCATCCTGGTTTACTTGTAACTTTGTCTCAATAAAAACTAAAATATTTTAAAGTAAACAAGGTTAGACTTCAGGGAGAACTTTCAGGTGTTGCTGCTCAAGGGGAGAGGACAGGCTTAGGACTGTCAGGGTCCCTGCAGCTCCAGGCCACTCAAGAATCATACACTTGGGCCGGAGAGCTGGCTCAGTGGGCAGAGAATTTGTGGCACAAGCATGGGAACCAGAATCCAGATCCTTTGCACCCACGTAAACGCCAAGCACAGCTGCACACACCAAGACAGTTAGGACGGAAACCTGAGGTCCCCTGAAGCTCGGTGGTTCAGCCAGTGAAGGTGTGAACTCTGGGTTCCCAGATGGTCTCAAAGCTAAGGGGGAAGGGCACATGAGATGGCTCCACAGAAAATGACACTCCAGCTGGGCATGGTGGCACACACCATTAGTCCCAGCACTCAGGAGGCAGAGGCAGAGGCAGAACGATCTCTGCGTCTGAGGTCAGCCTGGTCTACAGAGCAAATTCCAGGACAGACAGGGTTGTATAGAGAAACTCTGTCTTGAAAAATAACAAACAAAACAGCAACGGTCACCAAACTATCTTAAATTGGGGTCTGGAGAGATGGCTAAGTGGTTAAGAGCACTGGCTGTGTGCCTCCCACCACAAAATAACTAAGACATAGTAAACAATTAAAATTTCAAAAACATTTCTAAAATAAGAAAGAGGACAATTGAGGATGACATCCAGGTTGACTTCTGGCCTTCACATGTACACACACATACATGATGACACACACAAACATACATGCAT
>JADRCH010000163.1:473630-493307 GCA_019843965.1 Rhynchomys soricoides
ACACATACATGCAGACACATGTACACACACATATGTGACAACACACACAAACATACATGCATGCAGACACATGGACACACACATACATGACGACACACACATACATGACAACATACACACATACATGCAGACACATACACACAGACACATGTACACACACATACATGACAACATACAGACATGCATGCAGACACATACATGATGACACACACATACACGCACACACACGTACATGACGACACGCACACAGACATACACATATTCACACACGCTCACACAGAACAGTGTAGTGGCCGGGACCTAGAATGAGAGGCAACTTCTAGCCAGGTGGAAGACGCCTCTGACGGGTGCAATCCCTCCTCAACCACAGACTCCAACCACTCACACTCACAAGCTCCTGGCGCTTCTACCTCCCTGCTGGGCTTCTTTGACCTCATCCAGCCCCATTCATCTTCCCTCTGGGTCCACAGTAACCCCGAGTGGCTCCATGATCCTCAGGCCCTTTGCACATGCTGGCTGTTCCTCCACCTGAAAGCCTTCCTGGCTCACCTCTTCCTTATGTTGCTTCTAATTCCACTCCTTAGAGACACCTCTTGGACCACACCAGCCCAAACAGTCCCTAGGAATCCCGTCTCTCATTTGCTTATGACTTTCTTTGATGAGCCATGTGTACAATGAGAGGGCACTGAAATAGAGGTTCCTAGGGGACAGCATCCAGGTAAACGGGAGGGAGTGGAAAGTGCAAAGTCCCTGGGGCATATGGCTAAATCGAACTAGCCATTCCCATCCTGTGGGAACCCCAAAGAGCATTGGCTCCAAGCCCAGATAAGACTAACATAAAGCTAAGTAGGTGTGGAGTGCACACTTGTCACCCCAGAAGCAGGTGGATCTCTGAGAACTCAAGGCCAGCCTGGTCTACAGAGTTCCATGGCAGCCAAAAATCAGAGAAACCCTGTCTTGACTAAGACAACAACAATCACAAAAGATTTACCGTTATTTTTTAGTGTGTGTGTGTGTGTGTGTGTCCGTGCGCGCGCACACACGTGCGCGCATGCCTGTGTGCCGAGGTCAGAAAAGTGCATTAGATCCCCTGGAGTTGAATTAATTGGTGGTTGTTATCTGCTCTGTGTGGGTGCTGGGAATCAGACTCCAGTCCTCTGCAAAAACAGCGTCCTGGTTATTTTTTATTGTCAACTTGAGAAAAGGCACCCTCAGTTGAGGGACTGGCCATGCCTGTGAGAAGTGGTCTTGACTGACGTCGGAAGGCCTAGCCCAGTGTGGGCAGCACCATCTGTAGTCAGGTGGGCCAGGGCTGTATAAGAAAGCTGGATCAGTGTAAGCCAGAGAAGGGCATTCCTCAGTGGTCCCTGCCTGAGTGCTTGCCCTGAGCCCCATCAGTGACTGACCCATCAGTGGCTTACACCTGAAGTGTAAGCCAAACAACCCTCTCCTTGGCAGTTCTGTATCACAGCACAGAAAGCAAACAAGAACATCAGGCCCTGACCTCTGAGACATTGCTCCAGATCCCCACCCCCATTTCCACTCTTTATTCTCCTTTATGGGAGGGTGCTGGCCTTGAACTCACAATGTGATGGACAATGACCTTGAATTTCTGATCCCGACCCCCTCTCCCCCATCACCACTCCCCACCCCACCCCCACCCCCGTTACAGGTGTGGGCCACCATGACTAGCTTCTACTTGTGATTTTTTTTCCTATTTGCACAGGATTATATATGGATTCAGCTCTTGGAGCTGATGTATACATTTTTTTGTAGTTTCATCTGTGTGCTACACCTGAAGGTCAGCTCCAGGAGGGCTGGGCCTCACTGCTTCATCAAATCCGGTGATTGAACAGCTGAGGAAATTATTTCCCAGAAAGGGCTCTCTTGGGAATCCGGAGAGGTGTCTGGGACTAGACAGAGAAATAAGAGGGGCAGGGCCCCCTCGCTCAGAACCCCGCCCCTCTCCCTTCTCCTCCCTGTCCTCCTTTGCCCTCCTCTCCTTCCCCTTGTGGAGGCAGACCTTGTTAACCACCGGCTTTTTTTTTTTAAAGCCATGACGTGGGTCCCCCTAGTGGCCACCTGAAGCAGTGCAGCCAATGACTGCTGCCCCCCAAGAGTCGCGACTCAGATTTCCCCGCTTTGGCACGTGGCCCCTCCCTTGCTCTCCAAGTAGCTCCATCCCCAATCGGCCCCGCCCCAAGCTCCCTCCCTCCATTCCTGGGGTTTCTCTGCAAACTGGCCTTGGGACTGGGAACCTAAGGGTGACTCAACTACCCTCAGAAACTAAAGTCGCTTTCCCTCCTGGTTCATTTTTTTCTGGCCGTTTTTCAGGTGTATGTTTTTCTCTTTTTGTCTCCTTCACACGTGGTGTGCCTAGTTCCTTTGGGGCTTGCATATTGAGTGCTCACTGTGTGCAACCGGCTGCACCTTCCCCACCCTGCGTGTTTGTGCTAAGATAGGCCAAGCGCAGGGGACCCCACAACCTCTCCTTGTGGAAATCCTACACGGATCCGTTTCTGCCAGCACCCGAGAGTGGGGTGTAACTACAGCTGATCGCCTTCTTGTCTTAATCAGAAAAGGAACGGTGTCCAGACGCTTATTACAGTGAGTTTCCACCTAGAAACCCCGCCTAGTCATGTCGACCCAGGCGGTGTAGACACTGGAGTGGATTACTTTACAAATGCTAAGTGTGTAGGTTCAGGAGAAACTTGCCTGCGTTCTATCTTGACTGTGCTACTCCTGGGCTGTCTGGGCTTAAGCGAGTGACCTAACTTTTCCGTGCCTCAGTTTCCCTATCTCTTAAATGAGGGTAATCCTGCCACCCTGCCATTCATAGATAGGACACCCAGAGGATTAAGCGCCTTAACTCCTGCTGTGTAATACAACCTTGGCCATTAACCTTTCTACAATGTTCGCTATTATGTTACTGTTTTCTTGATAACAGCTTCTTAACACCCCCCCCCAAAACCTTGGGGGTATTCCTATCCCCAAGATGGAGGAGGAATGAGGTTTCTCAATAGTAGAAGATAGCTTGGACCTTCCACATTTTGCAAAGATTTTCCAGATTGCCCAAAAGATGGGGTACCACAGGGAGCCACCTGCTTCTGCCAGACCAGGAATGGGGTATGCATAGAGCCAATACACACAGGGCCTGGATGTCACGTTTGCACGAACAGCCTGTCACCCTGAACACCCCGTTTTAGAGTGATGTATTCAACCAGAGACACAGAGTGCCCTCACATGGCCACACACCTGACTGTCACTTGAGTTTTGGACAACCCAGGCATCTGAGCACAGCCATGAGGACAACTGTCACACCCCGTTATTGACATATAGCGGGAGCCGGACGAACACACCACAGAGATTCACAGGTCCTCATGCCGGGTCACACAGCCAGTCACAGACAGACCCACAACTCCTATCTATCATCACACTGGTCCTCGGGTCACCCTGCCCCCACTGTCACTCACACACTCTCCACACACACGTACACACACCGGTCTCCCAGTCACACCCCAATGCACTCACACTTGAACATACACACACACACACACAAACTCCCCTAGGTCACACCCAGCCACAACACAAAGACACGTTCCCCCGGCACCCAGGCGCAGCAAGCACCTGGCACACATTCCTGTCAGTCATTCACAGGTGAGTCCCGCCCCCTTCCCCACTATAGGGGTGCAGGCAATGGATGTGGGGAGCTTTAGAAGCTAAACACCCTAGCCCCATGATGGGCAAGTGACAGGCAACACCCCTTAGCCCCCCTGAAGTTTCCCTCCCCAATCTCACAGCTAGATGGTGGCTTGTGAGCTGTGGATCATCGAGGGGGGCTGGAACCCCAAAATGAGTGTCTTCCCCAATCTCCCCACATTAAGGTTGCATTGGGTGTCCCCGGGGTTTCCCCAAACAAGGTTGGATGTTCCAACCCCTCCTTTGCTGCGACCTTCCCCATATGCCCCTCGCCATCCTGCAGCTGTTGAAGGGGAGGCTGGTGGACCCCAAAGCTCGTGTTCCCGGGACCCCTCTGAGCCCGCCTCCCCTCCAGGGCTCCCCAGCGCCCGCACCTGCCCGCGGGGCCCCTACCTGTCCGGCGAGGCCTGGGCAGAGCAGCCACAGCAGCAGCGACAGCCGCGGGACCGTGAGCGGCCACATGACGCGCCCCCCGCCCGACAGGCGCCTGGGTAATGGGGACCCGCCGCCAGGCGCGACCCCGCCCGCCCGCCCGGGCGACCCGAGCGCCTCCTCCCCGCCTCGCCCGCGGCCGGGATTCCACCCCACCCCCGCCCCGCGCCCAGCCTTTGTCGCGGGCTCCGCCCCCAGCCCCGCCCCCAGCCCGGCTCTGGGAGACAGCCCCATTGAGTGGGGCCCCTGACAGCAGGTGGGGAGCTGACACTGGTGAGCAAGGGAGAGCCAAGAACCAGACCTGGCAGCCTCCCACTAGCCATCCCTATAAACCTAGGTGTGAAAGGTCATGAGATGGGGGAGGGGGGCTGTCACGTGCTTGTCAATTTCACCTCCTAGGATTTTCCCACGATGAAGATGGAACAGGAGAGGGACGGGGAAGAGGGTAGGAGAGGGCGGGGACCAAAGGGGAAGCTAGTATGAAAAGAGACGGAATTATCAACAGGGAAACTGAGGCACAGACTGGAAAATTAGAAATTGCGGAAGTGGTGAATATCAGGAGGGAAGGTGGGGCAGAGGTAGGTGCGGGGAGTCATGGGGTGGTGCACACCTGTTACCCAGTACTGGGGAGGCAGAGGAAAGGGGATTGGAAGTTTGAGGCTGGCCTGGGGTATATGATGGGAATCCATCCAGCCAAGACTGCAGAATAAGACCCTATTTCAAAAAACATACACGCGTACACACACACACACACACACACACACACACACAGCTCAGTCGTGGTGGCACACACCTTCAATCCCAGCACTAAGGGACCTCGGTGAGTTCAAACCCAGCAAGTTCTACATAGCCAGTGCCAAGCCAAGCAAAGCTAGAAAGCAGTGGTTCTCAGCCCTCCTAACGCTGCTGCTGTGGCACTTTAATACAGTTCCTCAAGCTGTGGTGACCCCAAAGCACAAAGTTATTCTGTTGCTACTTCAGAACTAATTTTTCTACTGTTGTGAATTGTGATGTAAATATGTGTGTGTTCAGATGGTCTTAGGACCCAAAGCAGTTGCGACCCACAGATTTGCAGTATAAAGGGAAACCCTATAAAAAATAAAAATTAATGAGTTTGAGGACATTCTCGGCAAATTTGAGGCCAACTGGGACTACTTGAGACCCTGTCTCAAAACCAAACAAAAAACAAAAGGAAGGACCATTGAGATGGCTCAGTGGGTAACAGTGCTTACCGCTAACCCTGGTGACCTGAGTTCAATCCCCAGGACCCACATGGAAGTTGTCCCCTGACCTACACAAACATATGCATGTACATGGAAAAATAAATTTTTACAAATGTATTAGAAAATAATTATTAGATGGGAGTGGGGGGTGAGCAGAAGAGATGCCGCCAAGGCAAACCGTTGGGATAAGCAGATTGGTGACTCATCCTTCTACAAAGGGGCATCCCATGTTTCCTTTCTCAGGTCACCCACTTCCCACAGATCCTCATGGTGGCAGCTCTCCCTCCCCCAATCCCATTTCTCTCCTGTTTTCATGGTGCCAAATGACAGGCTGGATTCTCAAGAGAATCAAAATATTAGCAAAGCCTCACGCCTCATTTGCATATGAATGGCATCCCTGTCCTGCCGTCTTCTGGGAGACGCTGCTGAGTCTTTATCTGCTTCTCAGTACTAGCCAGGAGTGTCCCCACTAACCTTCCCTTCCTGAAGCCTCTCAATGGCATCTTCCTTCCTTCCTTTCTTCCCTTCTTCCTCTTTGTGGGGGTAGGTGTTGAGGTAGGAGGAGGGGTGCAGATTATAGGGAAATTGGCCATAAAATAGAGAGGGAGGTGTAGACTCCGGAGATGCATGTAAGCGCTGGGGAACAGAGACAAGCAAGCAGATCTTGAGAGCTCACTGGCAGACTAGCTGAAACGCAGAGTGTTGGGGTCAGTGGGACCTTGTCTCAGGCAACCAGACAGACAGAGATAGAGGAAGACATCAATGTTCTGCTCTGGTGTCTGCATGCATGCCTGTGCGCACAAACCCACACACTTATTAGTCCATGTATCACATACTGTAAGATGGAGAATGGTTGAGGAACACATACTTGAGTTGGATCTCCGACACCCCTCCCACATGTGCACATATGAACACACACGTCACACATGCACCGAACAAAAACCCACACAAAGATGCAGAGGAAGGCCTTATCTAGCAGATTCTAATGGGTGCCAGTGAGCAAACTGGTGGTAGCTCTGCACTGGCATAGAGGAAGATGTAGGAGCCAGCAGCCCTGGTGCCAATACTTCACCAGGTGACCTTAGCCAAGCAGGTTTCCTGTTTGGTAAGACACCTTTTCCTGTGCAAGGGGGATGACTCATGAAAACAGGAGGATCTGAGTTCAAATTCTAAGCATCCACATGAAAACTGAGCATGGCTGTGTGTGACTGTAACCCTAGACCTTGGGGCAGAGATGGGTGGATGCTGGGAGCTTGCTGGCCACCCAACCTAGTGGAGATGTCTAGACTTGGGATCAATTAGCCACCCTGCCTCAAGGCAGTAAACTGACAAGTGATAAAGACATCTGTTCTCCTTCTCTGGCCCCTTTGTGGGTACCCCACCATCACCACACACACAAAAACACCTGTTTCTTCACCCAAGTTGTCTCTCAAGAGGCTTCGGTGACACATAGGTAGATATTTCGTTGCTTGGTCCCCAAAGCCTGCTACCAGAACCCTTGAGAACTCAAGATAAGGATCTGGTTTTCAGGCAGAATCTTACCCTCAGAAGGTATCCCCATTGCCCCAGAAAGGGGACAGTCTTTTGAGGACTCTTCGGGGTGGGAGGACAGTAGTTGTACTGTAAAATGGGGGTACATAGGACCTGGAAGGGGTGCCTTTGCTCAGTCTGGATTTCAGGACTATGACCCCTGCCAGGTCATCTTCTCATCAGCAGGAGTAAGTGCCAAAAGCAATTCGAGGGAAGGGACACTTATGGGAAATTTTATTTCAGTTCAGGGTGTGTGTGTGTGTGTGTGTGTGTGTGTGTGTGTACCTGCTCACATGTATGCGAATGAATAAGTTGGAAAAAAAAATCCTCAGTTGCACAAAGGGATACAAACAAATTGAAATAAACTGGCAATACAATTTCTTTTTGTAAAAAAACCAAATTTCTTTTCTCTTTTTTTTTTTTTTTTCAAATTTCTTTTTGATCAAAACCAGGTGAGCAAGCACACTAGGGAAGGTCACCTAGTCTTCATTCTAATCAGGCGGTGACTGTGCCTCATCTCATTGGTTGGAGTTCAACCTCACAGTCTGATGTGATTGGCAAACTCATAATCAGCAGGAAAGAGAAGGGTGTGGTAGAATCCAGTCAGGATTTAGGCAAACAGGGACCCCCCCCACACACAGAAGTTTCACAAGAAGAAAGGGGCTCTTGGTTCTCGGCAGGCCAGCCCCTTCGAAAGAACACAGCTGCTTCTCACAGGCAGCTGTGTCTGGAGCCCACCTTACTTTTGGGGTCTGTGTCCACTGTCCCCCATCACTGCCCACCTTACTTTTGGGACAGAAGCTCTCATTAACCCTGAAGCTCATTGATTCAATTAGAGTGGCAGGCCAGTATACTGTCTGTCTCTGTTTCCCCAGCACTGGGATTGTTCTAGTTTCTCTGTCTCTCTGTGTCTCTCTCTCTCTCTCTCTCTCTCTCTCTCTCTCTCTCTCTCTCTCTGTGTGTGTGTGTGTGTTCTAGTTTGGTGCTGTACTAAAAAAGACCCAAAACAGCTTGGGTGAAGAGAGGTTTACTTGGCTTATGAGTTACAGTCCATCACTGAAGGAAGCCAAGGCAGGAACTCAAGGCAGGGGACCATGGAGGAGTGCTGCTCACTGGCTTGCTTTCCTTGGCTTCCTCAGCTTGCTTTCTTACATACCCCAGGACCACCTGCCTATGGATTTCACTGCTCACAGTAAGCTGGGTCCTTCCATATCAATCAACAATTTAAAAACCGCCCTGGAGAAATGTCTACAGGCTGGTCTGATAAAGGCAATTTCTTCAGTGTAACTTTTTCTTTCCCAGGTATGCTTGATTTGTGTCAAGTAGACAAAAACTAACTAGCACATCACTGGACCTACTTTTGTTTAGTAAGACTGTTTCACTATGTAGCTCTGGATGGTCCCTGGAACTCTATATAGACCAGGCTGGCCTCAAGCCACAGAGATCTACCTGCCTCTGCCCACCCTGGGATTAAAGGCAGGGTGTGTGTGTGTGTGTGTGTGTGTGTGTGTGTAGGGACTCTGGCCAGCACAGCTTGGAAACAATGGCTCTGGGAGGCCTTACCTTTCTCCTTTATTTCTTCTGTCTTGCTAAAATGTCATTAGATTACATTCCTAAAGCTAGCCACCAAGGTCTATTCCCTTGTTTGGCCACTTCCTCCTCCGGAAACTGAATACCAAGGTCCAACTATCAAAATATTGAAGTCCAGCAACCAAAAGGCCATTTTGGCTCACCTAATTAACAGTCCCAATTAAAATTAAACACGTCATCCTAACACGGGGTTTCCCCTTTACCACCTTTTCCTAAGGGCTGCGACTGTCTCCTCTCTCTCCAGAGGCAGTCCTTTGTTCCCCTCCAGGACAAATACTCTGTCCCCCTCTCCTTTGTTCCCTTCCATTGCTCCCTCATCCTCTACCTCAAGTCTTTGTCTCTCATTCCTTGCCCTCTGTGCTTCGGGGCAAATAAATCTCCTTTGTGCTGAGAACTTGGTCTTGAAGGTCCTGGTCCTTTCAGTGTGTGTGTGTGTGTGTGTGTGTGTGTGTGTGTGTGTGTGTGTACACGTGCACGCACACGCATGTTCGAGCACCTCTGTGTCTGTGTTCTCATGAAGGCAGGCCAGAAGAGGGTCAGATCCGTTGGAGCTGGAGTTCACGACCACCTGACATGGTTGCTGGGAACGAAACTCCTTCCTGTCTTTTAAAAGAATAGTCAGTGTTCTTAACCACTGAGCAGTCTCCCTGGCTCTGTCCCTGGCTTTTTATGTGTGTGCTGAGGATCCGAACTCAGGACCCCAAGCTTGTTTAGCAAGCACTTTAGCCACTGATCCATTTCTCCAGCCCCACTGGGGGACAGGTAGATCACACACAATCATGGTGGGAACATATGGCAGCCAGAAAGGAAAGTGGAGGTTCCTGACATCTTTCAGATGAGGAAGGAGACAGGCCAGGCCAAGCAGATACCAGTTTTAAGGCCCAGCCCCCATCCAGTTCTACTAGAGTCTTTTCAAAATTTCCTAAAAAAAAAAAACCACTATCAGGTAAGGACCAAGTGTTCAAACCTACCAGCCTATGAGGGCCATTTTATCCAGGCCATAATAATTGGTCACTACCACAAACAACCTATGGCTCTGTGGCACAGTTAACCTTTGGTGCTAAAGTCCTCAGTTCCTCTATTTACCTGTCTCTCCAACATCTTCCTCTCGCAAACCCTGTAAACTACATTTCCCAGGCACCCTTTGCACACTGTAAACTACATCTCCCAGGTTCCCTTGCTTGTAGCCAGGTCCAGACACTAAGAGGTGAAAGGAAAATAGAGGGCAGAAAGAAAGGCAAAACCAGAGTAGCTCTCTTTCCGCTCTGTCCCTCTCTCTCTCCCTCTCCATCCTCCCCTCCTGTAGGTGTGTCTAGATGTGGTTGTTGTCACCTCTGTGGTCTCAGTCTCTTTAGGAAGTTTCCTGTGGCTTAGCATCTGCCACTTGCACCTAGTTTAAAGCTGGGGATGGCCCCCAGGGAGCTGTGCATGCTAGGCTAGCATCCTACCATGCTCAGCTCAGGGATGACGTTGTTATTGATGATGGGACCCAAGCAGATATAGTTAATGCCATGGCAGCGACCACATCTGTGGTCAGTGCTGATGTGAGGGTCCCTATCACACTGTGGCAAGTGTCCTGCTGAAAGGTGCCCTGTTCCACCATCAGTGCGCCCACAAGCCTGGGCCAGCACCGTGCTCTCTGCAGTGCACTCATAACCCTGGGCCAGCACATGCTCTGTGCAGTGCACCCACAAGCCTGGGCCAGCACTGTACCTTGCAGTGCACTCACAAGCCCGGGCCAGCACTGTGTCTTTGCTGTCTTTGGTTGTCTCAAGGTTCTCAGAGTCAAGTTTCATTTTATTTTGCTTGAGACACAGTCTTGATGTTTAGCCCAGGCTGGCCCTTGCCTTAGCCTACTGAGTTCTGGGTTGAGAAGAGATAGAAAGACAGGGAAACCTTTTGAAGCCTCTGTCTGGCAGAGTTGGGAGTCCCACACCATCACCTGTTCCAATCCTGCAATCTTCTAGGAATCTCACCAGGTTCTACCTTATCCAATATAATTCACCCAAGGTGCCTCCTGGCTTCCTGAACCACCCCATAATCATATATATATATATATATATATATACACTAATGCTAAGACAGATCATTGTGACTGTCTTGAGATGTCTGTACCCTCACTTGGTGGATCTTTTCTCCGTGACTCATGACTCTTCTTTGAGAAACCCACATTCAAACTTTTACGCATGTCTTTTTTTCCCCTGAATGCCTTTTTCTCTTAAACCTTGTGCATCAGCTTATATTGAAATATCTTGAGGGGAACTGGAGCGATGACTTAGAGGTTGAGAGTACAGGCTGCTCTTTCAGAGGACCCAGGTTCAATTCCCCAAAACCCACTTGGCAGCTCACAATCATCTATAAGTCCAGTTCTAAAGGAGAGGACACCATCTTCCGGCCTCCTCAGGCATCACACGTGTTGCACAGACATACATACAGGCAAGCACACAAGACAGGCAGCCAAGACAACCATGTACACAAAACGAAACCATATACACAATGATAAAATAATACCAATAAATAATATAAAAAAATTGCGCTGGGCAGTGGTCATGTATTCCTTTAATCCCAGTACTCCAGAGGCAGAGGCAGGCAGATCTCTGAGTTTGAGGGTAGCCTGGTCTACAGAGTGAGTTCTAACACAGCCTGGAATACACAGAGAAACCCCATCTTGAAGATACATACATATACATATACATATATATATATAAAACATAAGTATTTTATATATTATATATAATATGTGTATTTATATGTTCTTAAATTTTATTTGTATTTTTTATTTATTTTAATAATTAATGTTTAAATTAATAAATATATTCAAACATAATATTTGTTATATTATTATAATATAAAATACAATATGATAATGTAAAATATATACTATAATAAACTATATTAAAATATAATATTACATGTATGATCTATTAATTATGTATTAATTATTAAAAATAAATCAATAATGTATATTAATGATATATAACATGTTTATATAATAAATATAATATAAAATATATTTTAAAATAGAACATATAAAGTAAAATCGAATATATGAACTATAATAAACATAATAACTGTATTAATAATCTTTACTAATTAACCCTGATTTACAGTAATATTTAATTTGTATATAATTGTTTATAATACAATTATAAGATGTATATTATGTTGGATATTATTGTATAATAGATCATATATTTTAATATGTATGTATAATATGCATATATAAAATGTTGAGGCCTAGAAAGATGTCTCAGCATAAGTTAAGAGCTGAGTTCAGTTCCCAGCATCCGTGATGGGCAGCTCACAATTGGCCATAACTCCAGTTTCATGGGTAGGAAGCCCTCTTCTGGCCTCTGGCTACCTACATACACACATAAATAAAAATAAATTTTTAAACATTCTGTGTCTGAATGCTTTGCCTTTGTGGATCTCAGTGTACCACGTGTTTGCCTGGTGTTCATGGGATCCCCTGGGACAGGGGCTACAGATGACTGTGAGCCGCCATCATCAGCACGCAGTTGTGTGCTGGGGACCAAAATCTGCAAGAGCAACCAGCGCTCTTAGCCATTGAGCCATCTCTCCAGCCCTGCAAAATAAATACATGTATAAAAGGGAAGCTGAGCAGCTGTGACTCACACCTTTAACCCCAGCACTCACCAGGCAGAGGCAGGTGGATCTCTGTGAGTTCAAGGCCAGCCTGGTCAGTAGAGAGTCAGTCAGGACTAGGACAGTCAGGGCTATACAGAGAAACTCTGTTTCATAAACTCAAATTCTTTTTTATGTCAAAGCCTTAGATCTCAGTGACGCCTGAGCTGGAGTCTCTAACATCTAAGAGAAATTCTTTGGCTGCTGAGGATGACTGTACACACCTGTGTCTCTGTCCCCTCAGAATGCTGGGCTTTACGGTTAGTTCCTTGACCCTCCTGTGTAAGATCAGTGCTCCAGTGTGGGAAGAGGCTCGTTGGTGAGTCAGCAAGACCACCTCCGCTTCTAGTCCCATCCTCCCAGCCAGCTGCTGATTTGTAATACCAAGTTCACTGGGGTCTCACTTCACCAGTCATCAGAGAGATCCAAATCAAAACTGTGCAGGGATCAGCTCACCCAGTCAGAATAGAAGCAATTAAAGAAAGACAGAGTCACTGAGCACCTACTGCTTCAGAACCCACTGGTGGGAGGAGGAGAAAACCAACTCTACAGGTTGTCCCTTGACCTCTGCTCGTGTGCCATCACACACACACACACACACACACACACACACACTTTTTTTTTTTTTAATTTAAAAGAACAGAGGTCTAGAGGCCTTCCCGCTGCCACACAGCTCTGGTGGGCAAAAGACACTCAAACACTTGCCCACCGTGTGACCCAACCCCAGTGGGAGCCACTAAGATGTTCAAGTATGTGACAGACACATGGGAGAGAAAAAGAAGCTAAATGGATTGAGCACTAAGAAGAGACTGGAACTGGAGATTGAGGGTGGAGAGTCGGTCTGATGTGAGGAGCCTGCCCTGCCACCTAAGGCGAAGGCCATCTAATGGTGAAGTCCCAGTCCGTGCTGCCTCTGAGGGCCATGTTTGGGTCGTTGGCCATACAGCAGCAGGGACTGTGTTGATGTCTGTGGCTCATATTATAATCAAGGGCTATGCGGATGTCCCTGGTCTGGGCTGCTACCTAGGACCAAGCTGATACTCAAGGGCCGTGCAGAGCTGCCCCCCACTAATGGCTGTGGCACTCAGTAGATCTGGCCCCACCCCTTGCAGGCTGTACCATGCTTGGGTAACACTGTAGAGCTGGCCCTGGCGGTGGGAGCCAGGCAAGCCGACCCCAGAGTGTGATCGTGTGCTGGCCCAGGCTACTTGTCTACCATGAGGTGGTGTGGGTGCAGGAGAGATGCTCTCCCCACCACCACCATCACCACCTCTGGCCACCTATGACAGGCTGGAGAGCTGGCCCCCAGTCATGAAAGCAGAGAGCTAGCCCCGCCCCTCATCAGCTGCAACACTCTGGAGAGCACCCCACACACCCCCACACACAGTTTAGCTGGTCCTGATGGCATGCCCCAAGGGCATGAAAGCAGAGAGCTGGCCCTTCCCTTGCTGACAGCAGCATTAGGTAAGCTAGCCCAGGCAGTGCTGGAGAGCTCACCCTGGTGGTGCGGGTGTGGGAGAGCTGTCAGGGTGGCCACCTCAGACACCGCCCAGGCCCAGATCCGGGACTCTGGGTTGTCTTGTCTCAATGTCTACTCCACGGATGAACTGCTGGAGTGCAGGAAGGGGCCAGTCCTGCAGATCCAAAGCTACAGGTTCTCCCCGGCACAGGGCAACAACAGGATGTTGGAGAGGAGTCCCAGTGAGGATCCAGTACTGACAGCACAGCAGAAGCCAGAGGGCTTGAACCAGACCCATGACTCATTGCATGAACATTTGCAAGCAAAGCAGTGTGGGAAAGCGTGTACATACGGGAAGCACTGGGACTCTACAGCTTCCACGACAAGATGGTTTTGGTTTTATTTTTTATTTTTTACTTCCTTTTGGGGGGAGTTACAAGGGCAGAGGGCAGATATGGAGGGATGGGGAGATTGTGGGATTGGGGTCCATGATGTGAAATTCTCAAAGAATCAATAAAAAGTTAAAAAAAAAAAAAAAGACAAAACAAAACCGGAGGTCTTTCTGGAGGTTCAAGGGCAGAGCACGTGCATCTGTTAGACCCTAGCTAGACACTCCTGGTGGTGGTAGCAGGGGTGCTTGTAGCGGGCATGTAGGCAAGAGATCACAGGGAAGGATAAAGCGCCAGAGGGTGCAGAAGCCAACCTGATCTGCGCATAACCCACTTTCAGGGCATGGTGGTATTGGCTCTTCAGGGGTAGCCAGTGCTCTTTCCTGCGCTGTCTCTCAGCGCCCCCTAGTGGTTGCATCACCTTCCACTAAGCCCCGCCTTTTAAAGGTTCCATTGACCTCTAGGTCAACTTTCCATTATTTAAACTTTACTGGGGGGAGAGGGGAAAGCCACATAGCACCCTAGCTCCTGGTGTGGTTCTTGCTTCCCAGAGATAAACCCTGACTATGTGTTTTGGGTGGGCGTGGGGTTTCACTTGATAAAGAGACTGCTTCTTCAGCATGAGGACATGAATCCAGATCCCCACGAGAACACCACGGGTGTGGTGGAGGCAGGCAGATTTCCTGACCAAATTGATCCTCCAATGTCTGCCCTTGTTTGGATGTGGGGCAGAGCTAGATGGATCGCTGAAACTCTAGTCAGCACAGCTGAACCAATGAGCAAGTCCAGTGAGAGACCCTGACTCAAAAACCAAACCAAACCAAAGTGCATAGAGAAAACATTCAGCATCAGGTCTCTCCACGTATGCACACACATGTGCACGGACATGTATGTACACATGCCTACACTGACAAGCATACCGCATTCACAACACACTACACTACACACACATATGCAACACAACACACAAAACAGACAACACAATATTACACAAAACATGTCACACATACCATAGCACAGACAGAACACAACGTACCCACTACTCAGAATACCATACCCAACACAACATACACAACACATTGCACACAGCATACACAACACACCACACACAGGATACAACCCGACACATCATACACAAAATACTCAGCACACATACAAAACACCACTTGCACACATTTTTTAAAAGAGCTGTTAGCCGGGCAGTGGTGGCGCACACCTTTAAGCCCAGCACTCGGGAGGCAGAGGCAGGCAGATTTCTGAGTTCGAGGCCAGCCTGGTCTACAGAGTGAGTTCCAGGACAGCCAGGGCTACACAGAGAAACCCTGTCTTGAAAAACAAACAAACAAACAGCTGTTGTTGTTGTTTGGTTTTGAGAAAGAACATCCTGTAGCCCAGGTTGGCCCAGGGTTTGCTATGTCACCCTCTGCCCCCCCTTCAGGAATACTTCCAGCAGATGTGCAGCCTCAGGCCTGTGAGCAAGCGTCTACCCCTCTTCCTATCTCAGAAACACAGCACACTTTAATGTAAACTACCATCTGGCTCGACTCCAGCTAACAGCACTGAGCTAAGTCCCCTCACACCTTTCCTCCTTGAATTCTCTCTCTCTCTCTCTCTCTCTCTCTCTCTCTCTCTCTCTCTCACACACACACACACACACACACACACACACAGGAAGGAGTTCTCTTTTTCACCATGTGAGTACTGGGGATTGAACTCAGGTCAGGCTTAGTGGTAAGTAGCTTTAACCTCTGAGCCATCTCATTAGTCCTGTCTTCTTCTTCTTCTTCTTCTTCTTCTTCTTCTTCTTCTTCTTCTTCTTCTTCTTCTTCTTCTTCTTCTTCTTCTTCTTCTTCCTCTTCCTCCTCCTCCTCCTCCTCCTCTTTCTCTTCTTCCTCCTCCTCTTCTTCCTCCTCTTCTTCCTCATCAGCCTTCTCCCTCCCTCCCTCCCTCCCTCCCTTCCTCCCTCCCTCCCTCCCTCTCTCCTCTCTCCTCTCTTTCCTCCCTCCCATCCCTCTTTCCCACTATGCTGAGACTGGAACTCCAGCTCCAGCATGCTGGATGAACAGTACTCCAGAGCTGTACCCCAGCCCGAGTCCCTTGTATTCCTGCAAGTACCCTGTGAGGATGACCTTGAACTCCTGATCCTCTTGCTTCCACTGCTTAGGTGCTGGGTGGTAGGTGTGCATCCCCACATCTAGTTTATGCGGTGCCGGTGCCGGGGTGGAACCCAGAGCTTTCGGTGTAGGCGAGCACTCTACCAACATCCCCACAGCCCCAAACCTTGACTTATGTCAAACTCCAGATTTGGAGGTAGCAGGAGTGTCTTTGGGAGCCTGTACACACCTAAGTGAGGTGCTGTCCCTCACTATTCCCATCTGGCATCTCCTCAGGTTCCTGCCAGATAGCTTCCACATCAGTCTCCCAATCCCCCCTGCCTAGCAGGGAGAACAAACCTCATCTGTGTCCCCCCAGGCTCTCAAGGGAGGCTTTAGTTTCACCCAGACCCTTGGGCTCACCTCAGACTTCTTCCTCCCTTCAGTCATTTGTCAGTGTCTCGCCACTGCTGCCTGAGAACTGGGGGACCTGCCAGCATCAGGCACATGCATGAGCTCGTTGACCCAGTTACAGAGATGGGAACTTGGCCTCCAGTTGCTCTGGCTGGATCTTAAGCAGATGATGCACAAACATCACAGTGAGTGTGGTGGTGTGTGCCTGCCATCCCAGCACTCCGAAGCTGAAAGCAAGCGGGAAGATCAGGAGTCCAAGGTCATTCTCAGCTTGTGGTGAATCTAAGGTCAGCCTGAACTATATGAGACCCAGTCTTGAAAACAAAAACAACAGTTCTGGCAGTGGCAGCGCACATCTCTAGTCCTAGCCCGAAGGTGGCAGAGACAGGAGGATCTCTGTGAGTTCAAGGCCAGCCTGGTCTACAAAGTAAGTTTCAGAACAGCCAGGGCTACACAGAGAAACCCTGTCTGGAAAAACCAAAGCAAAGCAAAAAACAAAAGCCAGGAGTTAAGGAGATGGCTCAGTCAGTAGACTGTTTACTGAAGAAGTGGGAAGGCCTGAATTTAATCCTCAAGACTGGGTGTGGTAACAGTTGCCTGTTATCCCAGGTGAGGCAGAGACAGAGGGTCCCGGGGACTCTCAGTCTCCAGGCAGCCTGGCTGAATCAGTGAGCTCCGGGTTCACTGAGGGACCATGGCTAATAATTAAAAAAAAAAAAAAAAAAGTAATAGAAGTAGAATGAGGTCTTGTTAGAAACAAGAGGTTCCGCAGGAGGTTAAGGGGTACAGAGGTTCCGCAGGAGGTTAAGGGGTACAGAGGTTCCACAGGAGGTTAAGGGGTACACATGATCCAAATATATTGTTTACATAAGTGAAGCCGCCGAAGGATAACTAGAAAATCAATGAAGCAACTGTCTGTCTCCACACAGGTGCTCGCACACAGCCCTGCCCTATGTGTTTGCACACATTTACACACAGAAAAAGTTCAAGAGAAAGCAAACTGTAAGAGGGTCTAAGAGATGGCTCAGTGGATAAAAAGGCGTGCTGTACATGCACAGGGACTCTGGGTTCAAATCCACAGCATCCCCTTAAAAAACTGGGCCTATAATCCTAGCATTTGGGGGCTGAGACAGGCAGATCCTGAGAGCATGCTGGCCAGACAGCGTAAACAGTGAACTTCAGGCCAGTGATAGACCTTGTCTCAAGGAAATAAGGTAGGGAGCAAGAGAGGAGCCCGTTTGATGTCTTACATGCAGCAGGCAGGTGCACACTCCCTTGAATACACACACACACACACACACACACACACACACAAACACACACTCCATGCATATGCACAAAACACACATCACATGCACACAGAAGCCAGGACAGGCAAAAGGGCTCAGCAAGTTAAGGGGCTTGCCTCCAAACCTAACCACCTGAATTTGATCCTTGGAACCCTCATGGTAGAAGGAAAGAACTGAATCCTGCAAGTTGTTCTCTGATCTGCACACCCATGCTGTGGACATGAATGACCCACCACCCACAAAATAAAGAAAATGTAACGACTAAAAAAATTGAGGGTCTGGCATGGTATGTCGCAGCTTAATCCCAGTACCAGGAGGCAGAAGCAAGTGGATCTCTGTGAGTTCAAGGCCAGCCTGGTCTACACAGAATTCCAGGACAGTTTCAAAAAAAAACAAGTAAAAAGAGAAAGAAAAGGTTGTTTGAATCCCTAAGGTTCATGGTTAACATGTGAACTCACTTGCACAGACAGAGCACACCGCAGAGTTAGGGCACAGTCATCCCCAGTCCCCATCACTGGCAGGGAGTCCCCCACACCCATGGAACCACACTAACACCCTCTGACACACAAGCAGCCGCCACAGAGGCGTGGGAATGAGCCTGGGAGAAGGGGCCACAGAGGCCAGGATGACTCAGGAGCCCTCAGTGGGAGCAGAGCAGGGAAGGAGGGAGGGCCACAGGCCAGAGCATATGCTTTCCATCACAGGCCTGGGAATTGAGGTCCGAGCTGGCAGGACAAGGAGACCCAATAAGGCTTCCTGGCTCTGCCAAGACAGGAAACAGAGCCCTCATCTGTGGTCACGGGAACTTGGAACTCCGCTTAGAAGCCGGAGTACCACTGAAGAGTCAGACTTCCGCCCCCTCCCTAGCTGGGGGTGGGTGTGGGTGTCCATGTTTATTTCCACTCCTGCAGTAACTTGAGAATGGGTTTCACCAGAGACTATAGCGGAGCTCAGAGAGGCTAAGCTGCTTGTCCAAAGTCACACAGCTAAGAAGGATCAGAGTTAAGATTCTAGCTCAGATGAATAAGCAAGTGTGGCCATCCAAAAGGTGGACGTCATGTGAGCCACCAGGGGTGTCTCTGGCTGCACTGGTTTGTGGGAACATAAAAAGGCCTTTGGTAGCTGGGTGTGGCAATACATGCCTGTCATTCTAGCACAAGCAAAGGCAGGGGGATCCTGAGGCCCAGGGCGGCCTGGGCTACATAGCCAGACCCTGCCTCAACTACACCAGCACAGGGTCTCATCTATAGCTCCGTGGCTAGAGCACTTCCCTGGCATCCACAAAGCCCTGAGTTCCATCACCAGCGCCACAAACCCTACTGTGGTGAGGTTTGCCATCCTGACACCTGGGAGGTGTTGCCTGGGAGATGGAGAGTTAGCCCAGATCCTTTTATTTTATTTGGTGGGGGTGGGGGATGGGGAGGGTGGGTAGGGAGGGGTGGGGGGCGGAGGCAGGGCTTAGACCAAGTTTCACAGATAACCCAAGCTAGCCTCAAATTATGTAGCCAGGGATGTCCTTGAACTTGTGTGTTACATGAGATTCTGTCAAAAATTCAAGAAAGGGGGGAGGAGGGAGGGAGGGAGGGAGGGAGGGAAGGAGAAGAAGAAGGGAGGGAGGGACAAAGCAAGACAGAATGAGAATGGGAAAGAAGGGAGGAAGACAAGCAAGGGAGGCTGGGGCAACATCTGTGGGCAAGTGCATCTTTAGGGTGAGGAGATCTGAGTTCAGAGTTCCAGGAACCACAGGTGTGATCCTGTGCACTTGTAACCCCAACACTGTGGGGGTCCAAACAGGAAGATCCCTGGGGCTTGCTCCAGTATAGCTCCAAGTTCAGTGAGATCCTGTCTGATGGGAAGAAGACTGGGTGAGAGAGAGAGAGAGAGAGAGAGAGAGAGAGAGAGAGAGAGAGAGAG
>JADRCH010000163.1:499383-551031 GCA_019843965.1 Rhynchomys soricoides
GCTCTGGTCTCCACACACACGCTCTGGTCTCCACATAAGTTGTCCTTTAACCTACATGCACATGCACACGCACACGCGCGCGCGCACACACACACACACACACACTGGTCTCCACAAATATGCTGAGGCATCCCCCCTCCCAACAAATGAAACATTTTACAGAGAAAAAGAAAAGAAGAGCACAGTTCCTTGGTTTATTCTTGAAATGTCGATTTTGCCTTGTGTCCTGGGGAGGAGGACCACACAGGTGAGGGAAGGTAGAGATCATTCTGGAATCTCTCATCATATCCCAGACTTCCTTCAGAAGGAAGCAGATTAAATAGACCACAGACCATTCATTCCCCTTATCAGACAGTTCCCAGTTATGAGCAGGGCAGCACCATTTAGGATCCTGATTTGTGCCCAACATCTTGGTCCCCAGAAGGCTTGGGGACATGGGAGTGGGGCAGAGTGGGGAGAGGGGATTGTACAGAGCTGGGTCAAGGAAGCAGAAGGAAGGCACATCTCAGGGGAGGGGCATCCCACTTTGATCTTGCTTTACCTCTTTTACTCAAAGAAAGAAAAGGAATGAGAGGGAAGGGTCTCAGCCAGGGACCGGGAGGTATCCAGTGCTTAACTATGGAAAGGAATAGCACCAAAAGGCCTGCTGGCGGGGTGGAGAGGCAGGGGTTGGGCTTCACCAGCTCTGAGTTACAAGTTTACTGCATGGAGGTCTGGGGGTGGGGGTGGGCAATGGACGGTTGGATGGAGGGGAAGAAGCCAGAAGACAGTTGAGTATGCTACCTGGGGTGAAGAGACAGGGAGCTAGGCTCTCCACCCTCACCCCCACCAAGGGAGAACGAACAGTCAGAGTCACACAACCCTGGATCTAGAGTCCCTGGTGATAAATAGAATGGCCTCAGAGCCTCAGCACCAAGGAGCCCCAGGTGGGGCTCCCTTCAGCTTCCTTCCCACCTCAAAAATTCAGCTGCTAAAGCAGATGGAGCCAAGTTCAAACCCAAACTTCTGGTTCGTCTGGCCAAAGTCAATGGCAGCCACATCCCACAGAGGCAGAAACCCCACAGAAGAGCTGAATTCAAACAGAGTCTTCGCCTGTCCCTTCCGGACCTGGCCATGAGAGGGCATAGAGAGTAAGTTAGAGGAGGGTGAGGAGAAGCTCCCCCACTCCACACTCACCAGCTACCCGGTTCCATGGCCTTACCCGGCAGCCATCATGGGAGACCTTGATGGTAGCTGCTGTTGTCTGGTTGAAGGACAACTCTTCCCAGTTGGTCCCTTGGAAGCGGATGGAGTGCCTGTGGTCACCCGCAGCTTCATCCAGCCATGCCACTGAGTTCTGGCAGGTGTAAGTGAACCTCTGATGGGCTGCAGCACTCAACAACTTCAGGAAGGTCAACTGGACCACATTCACCGGGGAGCCGTCAGCATCCACATAGGAGAACTGTGGTGGGGCAAGGTAAGGTGAGGGGCTTCATCAGCCCATGCTCCTGCTGAGGAAGATGCCTCCCAGTCCACCTGTAGTCTACCAGCAGGCCTGACACTTCTGCCAAGTCTCAAGTAGCCCAAAGTGGTCTTGGATTCAAGATGTGGCTGAGGATGGCCTTGAACAGCTCTAGTTCCTGTTTATGTGGTGCTAGGAACAGAACCAAGAGCTTCATAAAGAACTTCATGTTCTTATCTGTTTACCCTGTTTACCTCACACCCCAAATTCCCACACCAGTTCCCACCAATTCTCATGCCATCCTCCGTGTCAGCATTTGAACCCACCTTCTTCCCACGGCGGAAGGTGCTGTACCAGCCTCCAGGCTTTTCTCGGGACCATGAGGCCAGTTTCACCTGAGGGAGGATGGGAAGGTCATTGGGCACCAACCCAAGACCCCTCTGCCTCCTCACTCTGGACATCATGGATCGTGGATGGCATAGACTGTGCCCTTTGGCTAGGGCACAGCAAAGGGGGTCTGTGACTGGGTCCACAGCTCCTTCACTTTCACACAGAGCAACCCCTGGGATTCTCTGTGGTGACTGCCCACACTCAAGTACAGAAGGCTTGGTACTGCTAGGGAATGGAGCCTGGGGCTGTGCGTGCTCTTTAAGCCTTGGGGATGGGATCCAGCTACCCCAGCCTAGCCCTGCCCCTGTGATGCTTGTGCAAGCACTGGGGATGGAGCCCACAGCCTCATGAATGCCGGGCAAGTGCTCTACTGTTGGGCAGCACCCTTGCCTTGAGGCTTGGACTTAGGTACTGTACTATAGGATATTACTTGACATAGACAAGAGGGATATGTGTCATTTGAAGGCAGAATAAGGTCTCCCAGGTGGCAAAAGATGGCAGAGGTGAGAAAAAGACAAGATGGTTTCTTTCACTCACCATCTCAAACTTCTTGTCTGGATACAGACAGGTCTCACCTCCCGCAGTGAAGTTGCAGAAAACCTTGAAGGCGTCCTGTGCACAGCCCTGATTGGGGTCAATCCAGTACTCTCCTACCGCAGAACCAGACCCAGTGAATCAGTGGCTAGGAATGGTGCAGTGCTCACCTGCCCTTCCCGGAAGGGACCTGGACCTCACCATCTGGCAGGTGTGGGTGGTTTCGGAGAAGCTCATGGCACATGAGACCTGGGCTCTCGGCTGTGCCCAGAGGTCGTTGCAACTGCTGCAGCTCCAAGCTCAGTGAATTGAGTGAGGCCATCACCTCCTCCAGGCCACCTTCCAGGGTGTCCATCGCAGAGCGGCGCCTGCGCAGGCCATGCACCTCAGCAGGGGAGCCCTGGACTCACAAGGGAATGGAAATGGCAAAGAGAAGAATCAGAGATGGGCAGAGACGACAAGACAATGAGAGGCAGAGAGATTCAGAAGAGGAAGGAGAGGAGCAAGAAGAGGGGGAGGCCAGGGGGGAGGGGAAGCGGAGAATGAAAGAAGAGAGAGAGATATTGAGACAGTGATGGGTAGACAGACAGACACACAGGGAGGGAGAGCAGGGACGGAGCAGACAGAACCCACGGAGAGAAGCTCAAGTCAGAGTCCACAAGTGGTCCCACTGGGGCTGCCAAAGCCCCCAAACCCAGACTGTCTTCCAAGGTCTCTTTTGGGTATTTGTTTGTTTTGAGACAGGGTCTCATGTAGCCCGGGCTATGTAGCGGAGGATAACCTTGAACTCCCGAACCTCTTGCCTCTGCCACCCACTGCACTTCACTCCTCCCGAAGCTTTCAAGGGACTGCATTTTTGAGCCACAGACTGAAACACTGGACTGGGTTCTGGGGGACCCCATAAGAACATCCCAAGCCTGATTCCTGCCTTCCTCCAGAGTCTGGGAACTCACCGGGGGACCAGGAGGACCCGCTGGTCCAGGGTCTCCACGAGGACCAAGAGATCCCTATGAAAGAGGTCACTATGAAATGAATCCTGTCTATGGAGACCTGATTCTACCAACGCAAACACATGTCTGTACCATATGCACACACGCGCATGCACACACACACACATATATACACAAACACATGCACGTACACACACCTGAACATATAGATTCACTTGCACATACGTGTGCACACACATCCACACATATGCACAAACACACACGTACATGTGCATGTGTACACAACTGTTCATACATGCACTCATGTACACAAACAGACACTCACTCCTGTAGAGGCCTTCCAAGCCCCCAGACAAAGCCTCCCACATTAAAATCCCCACCACAGCCCCTCAATACAGTCCTACTCGTTCCTGACTCTTACCCCTACTCTAAATCACCCCTCTTTGAATATTCTCCCTGCCCAAGGCAGGGCACACACAGGTACACACATGTCCATACATTCACATACAAGTGCACACAGGAGTGTGCACAAGTGGCCCCTGAAGAGGCTCCCAGTGACCTATGCTAAACCTAAGCTGTGTGCTTCCATCCCTTATCCTCTGAAATCAACAGTCTTCTGCAGGCTACAACTTATTCTGCAGACCTATTGCCTTTTACAGTAGTTCAGAATTCCCTCTTACAAAACACAGCACCTTTGGTCCCAAGAACTCAGCAGCAGGCGCTGAACACAGGATGAGTGAAGGTTAAGCAAAGGGAGGGGCCTAGGTGGGGGAGGAAAGGGAGGGGCTGGGCAGGGGAGGAGATCTGGGACATGGAGGCCCAGGGGGCAGTGCCACTCACCGGGGACCCCTTGGAGCCCTTCTGTCCCAGAGGGCCCTGTGGGAAGAGATAGGGAATGTTGGGGTCTCAGCCCCACCCATCATGGTGACCTCTCCACCCCTCCAATATCCCCACACTCACCACCACACCTGGGGGCCCAGGGTGACCTAAGGAGCCAACAGGACCAGGAAGACCCTAGAAGAGGGACATGGGGTCAGCCTTAACCGGGTCCAGCCCTGTTATGCACACACCTCTCGGACATCTTTCTATACACTCAAGAGTGCCTGAAGCAAGACACAGACTCTCAACTCCTCTAGAAGACCCCCATGTCCCTAGACAGCTTCCTACATGACAGTCCCCAGTTACAGGCTCCCATTCCCCTAACATAGCCCTCCCCCATTCCAAATCCCCCCCCAACAGCGTACACACTCACAGGGTCTCCCTGAAGGCCTGGAGGGCCCTGCACACCTGGCAACCCCTGATCGCCTTTCTCACCGGCCTCCCCTGGAGGACCAATGAGGCCTATTAGCCCAATGTGGCCCTGGAAGAGAAAAGCACACAGGACAGACATGTTGGGATTTTTTTTTCTCCTGGAGGCTTGGAAGGGATGATGGGGGGGGGGGGGGGGGCAGTAAACAAACAATTCTCCTTGGCCAGGGCAGGAGGTAAAGGTTGAGGCAATGTAGGGAACACCAGGAGGCAGGCTTACCTTCTCCCCCTTGGGGCCAGCATCTCCCTTCAGGCCAGGGAGGCCAGGTGGGCCCTGGGAAAAGATGAAGTTCAGCTTGTGATTCCCTGAAAGCCAGGGATGGGAAGATTTACCAGGGAACTACTCAGCTTTCAAATGAAAGTAAACAGGGCTGAGGTGACGGGACAGTCAGGAGACAGGAGGGGTGGTGAGAAAAATGGGGGTGGGCGGGAGGACAGCTGAAGATACCAGGTATCAGGATCAGAGGGAGTGGTCAGTGTAAACACCAAGGTGGCAGTCGGCATAGACCATCAAGATAGGGCCAATGTGGACCACCAAGATGGGGGCTGTTGCAGAAGGTGAGTATAGGCCATATGTGTGAAGTCTTGCTGTGTAGGATCAATACAGGTCATGAAGACGGGGTCCCAGTAAGTTAGAAGTGTAGTCAGTATGGATAGAAGATGGCAGGGAGGGGCTAGCCTGTACCATCACACCACAGCCCACTCAGTGTCCCTGGATGCCTAGTGTGGTTTTCAGAGCTGTGACCACAAGGATAGAGAAGTCTCTTACCAGGGGCCCTGGAGGGCCGATTAGCCCAGGAGGTCCCAGGAGACCTGGTTCACCCTGAGGAGGAGACAGAATGGGGTGTCTGCTCTCTACCAGCACCCAGTATGAGTATTCCATCATTCCCCAAGGTCGAATCCTCAACTATGATGAGGTCCTAAGCCAGGAGGCCATCTACCCTCCCCCCTCCCCCCATTTTCACACCACTTACCACAGGACCAGGGATCCCTGGAAGACCATCAGGCCCAACCCGTCCAGGAGGCCCTCGAGCCCCAATGGGGCCTGTCCTGCCTGGGGGCCCATCAGGACCAGCATCTCCCTGAAATGGACAGGGGTGGGGGGAAGCAGTTTCAAGGGCCTGCCTGCTGACAGCTGGAACCTCAGGGGGGAGGTGCAGGTCTTCTTTTGGTCAGGTAGCACAGGGACCCAGCCCAAGGAGGATGCTCACCTTGGCACCTTTCTCTCCCTCTCTTCCTTCTGGACCCACGCGGCCAGGAGAACCCTGAGAAGAGAAAGCGTGAGTGTTGTGAGGATCGGTGTGGAGCATCCAGGTTTATGGCAAGAGTGGACTGGCAAGTTGGCTCAGCAGGTAAAGGACCTTTCCTGGGACCCACATGGTGGAAGGAGAGAACGAGCTCTCACAAATTGCCCTCTGAACTATAAATCACTTTGTGGTACATCATACACACACCACACACACACACATACACACACATGCATACAAATAAATAGTAAATAAGTAACTAAATATAATTCTAAAATGATACAGTGAGATAAGTGCGGAGAGGGGCTATTGCATTGCTGAAGACAAGGTGGACGTGAGACCCTCAGGCAGTAGAACATTACTCACCCTCTTGCCTGGGAGCCCACGGGCACCAGGTTCCCCTGAAGCTCCAGGTGGCCCCTGTTTAGTCAAGAGCAGCCACAGCATCAGCTCACAGCTGAAAACGGTCCCATAGACGCCACCCAGCACCACCCCTACCCTCTAACCACTCACAATCGTGGGGTCAGAGACACCACAGCGGATGCCCTGGGTACCCGACTCTCCCATCACCAACTCGACTCCATCCCCACACACTACAGCCCTCTGCTCTCCACTCACCGGTCCCCCAGTATCTCCAGCATTCCCCTTCTCCCCTGGGATGCCATCAATACCCTAGGGAGGAGAAATAGTGGGAGAGAGTCTTTAGATACTTGGGATAGAGACGGTCACCCACTCCTCTAAGCGTGTCAAAGTTTAGGGGGTACGGGGGTAAATGGAGATATATTGATACATTTAGGACTGGGCTACAGGAAGAGTTTACACTCACCGGAACTCCAGGGTCTCCTGGGGGCCCTATATCTCCAGGGAGTCCTGTGGGACCCTAGAATAAAAACTGGTTGCTGATCACATCTCACTGAGTGAGGAGTCACCCCTTCACACACCAGATAGTGTCCCCAGACCAGCTGCAGGGGACATGTCACAAACAACACAAAAGGAAAGGCTGGGGTTTTATTTTCAGGCAGTAATGTGTTCGCTGCGTGCGTAAGAGGCTGGGTGTGGGCCAGCAGGAGGGCTCAGCTTCTCCACTATGTTTTCATATTTCATTCATTCATTGTTTCTTCTATTCGTCTGGTCTTTATCTGGGTGGCTCAGAGAGTTAGCAAACAGGAAGGAGGGGGCTGGAGGGATGGCATAGTGGTTGAGAGCACTGGTTGCCCATGGGCTCACAGCCATCTGTAACTGTAGATACTGTAATCCAGAGGATCTGACATCCTCTTCCGAGCTCTGCAGGCACCAGGTACACATGTGGCGCACAGACATACGTGTAGGCAAAGTACACATACACATAAGATGTAAAAAGAAAAATTAAAAACAAACAGGGAGAAGAGATGTCTGGTCTATCTTAGGGACTGGGTTTAATGTAACAAGGACCCCCGGTTCTCTGCTCCACCCCCTTCCAGGACTTACCATGCTCCCCTTAGACCCGTCCTCTCCAGGAGGTCCCTTCTTGCCTGGAGGGCCAGCAGCCCCTGATGGACCCGAATCCCCCTTTTCACCAATTTCACCTTTGGGCCCCTTTGCAGAAACAGAGGTCAGAAGTCAAAGGTCAGAGTGTCATGGTCTCTTCAGGGAACAAAGATGAGCACACCTCGGATAAAGCCACTTGCCTGGGAAGTCTGACCGTCTGGGTTCCATCCCCAGAACCCATGGTAGACAAGAACTGACCGCCACATATGCACCACACTCTCACACATGCAATAATGAATATAAAATATAGATATTTTAAAAGATTGACAGGGCTAGAACATGTCTCAGTGATTAAGAGCACGTGGTGGTTTGAATGTGCTTGGCCCATAGTGACTGTTACTGTTAGGAGGTGAGGCCTTGTTGAGGGAAGTGTGTCACTGTGGGGGTGGGCTGTCAAGCTCCGCCCAGTACAGAAGAGTCTGTCTGCTCTTGGCTTCCTTTGGATGAAGATATAGAACTCTCAGATCCTCCATTGCCATCCCTGCCTGGACACTGCCATGCTTTCTGCCTTGATGACAATGGACTGAACCTCTGAGCCTGTAAGCCAGCCCCAATTAAATGTTGTCCTTCATTAGAGTTGCCTTGGTCATGGGGTCTGTTCACAGCATGAAACCCTCACTAACACAGAGCACATGCAGAGACCAAAAGCGGAGCCCCAGGCATCACATCAGGCATCTCACAACCACCTGTAATTCCAGCTCCAGGGGAATCCAATGCTGTCTTCTAGTATCTTCAGGCACTGCATTCACACACACACACACACACACACACACACACACACGCACACGCACACGCACACGGAGTCAGGTAACCCGAGTGTCAGAGGTCACAGAGAACTAGAACTAGCTGAGTCAGGGGTGATGGCTCTGTCACCCATTATTAGTATGTCCTAGCCCACGTGCTGCCCGCCTTTGGGTGCATTAGAAAATGGTCCCCCTTTGGGCGGCTTTATCCCCAATTCCAGGTTTGTTGCTTTGATTTAAACCCCCCAACTGTCTCCTCAGCGCTGTATGCTTGTGGGCAGTTTATGGGACTCTACAGAGCATCCCTGAGATCTTCTCAGGGGGAGCATCTTTCATATCTTTCATCAAGATAACCAGGAATACCCATTGGTCTGGGGTCAGCAATGCTCTAAGGATTGCCTGGAGGTCATGAGAGCTCAACATGCTCCATCCAGGTCAGCAGTTCCCTTTGGTGAATCCAAGGGTAATGCTCTACAGAGACTCACAGGGGTGCCAGGAATTCCTCTGGGTCCAGTGTCTCCAGCATCCCCTGGTTCGCCCTGTGAGAGGCAATTAACATAGAAAAAGATCATCCCACTGATCGATGGGAAGAGGGTTCCCATACAGCTGTAGCCAAGGAGACAGACCTTATCTCCTCCATCAAGGGCAAGTTCAAGCCTTCCTCTTACCTTCTCGCCCACTGCACCTGGCTGTCCTACTCCCCCAGGCAGCCCGGGTGGGCCCTGGAGAGACAACGAGGAGACTGTGAGTCCCTGGAAGTTGGCAGACCCATAGAGGCATTCTGCCCACCCTAGAATTCTCACCTCTGATCCACTGGGCCCAGGGGGACCCCGAGGGCCTGGAGCTCCATGGGGACCCTGTCAAAGACCCAAATAGTGTGCAATGAATCCCCATGACTCCACCAGAAAGGCTACAGCAGCCACAGATAGCCTGTAGGTGACCAGTGGTCACTCTCATTCAACCTATCTTCCATATCCCCAGGGAGTTCATACCATGGATCCCACGTCTCCAACCTCGCCCTTCTCTCCAGGAGGACCCGGCAGCCCCTGTGAAATAAAGAGTACACTCTAGTATAGACAGCTGGTGATTTGGTCATGCACCTCTTGTACAAGTATGAGGACTTGAGTCTGGATCCCTAGAACCCATTCTCAAAGGACTAGACACAAAAGAGCTTGCCCGTAACCCAAGCGCTGAGACAGTGACAAGAGGTCCCCTAGAGCTTTCTGGCAGCCAGTGACCAAATCAAGGAACTTCAGGTGCAGCAAGAGCTGTAGCCTCAAAAATAAGGTGAGGAGGGCCATCGAAATGGCTTAGTGGGTAAAGGTGATTGCCACCAAGCCTGGTGGCCTGAGTTCAAGCCCTGGGACCCACGTGGTAGAAGTAGAGAACTAACTCCTGCAACTTGTCTTCTAACCTTCACACACATGAATGAGAGTGTGAGCGCGTGTGCATACATGCACACACGCACGTGCACGCGCACACGCGCACACGCAAGCACATGCACACGCGCGCACACACATGCACACATGCATGCACACGCATGCACAACATTAAAATTATTAATTGGCAAACAATAAAGAAAACATTCGATGTCAATCCTCATCCTCCACCCGCACATGCTTCATGCATACATGAATACATGCATGCAAGCCAACCTTCTTTTTTAGTGTGTTTGTTTGTTTGTTTGTTTGTTTGTTTGTTTTGAGATAGACTCTCACTATGTAGTCCTGGCTGGCCTGGAACTCTCTACAAAGACCAGGCTGGCCTCAAACTCACAGAATCTACCTACCTCTACCTCATGAGTTCTGGGACTAAAGGCATCCCCCATTTCATCCACCCTCTGAGATGCTCATCTTTATAAATCACTAAGACACAGAGATAGCAACACACACAAACACACGCACCACAAAGATTACCGCCAGGGTCGGGGGACTGGGAGGGAGAGGTACCCCCAGACTCACACACCCACCTGCAGGCCTGGAGGACCAATTACACCTACAAAGCCTCGGACTCCATCATCTCCTTTCTGTCCAAAGAGGCCAGGGGGTCCCCGGCGACCCTGAGCACCATCAGCCCCCTGTGGAAAAGTTGGGGACAAACACAGTTGATGTCCAGGTCAAAGGTTGCAGACAGAGTCAAAGGTTGGGACTGAGGCTAGGGGATAGGATCAAGTTTGGTGAGAGTCAGGTTTTAGTTTGATGTGAAGTTCAGGTAATGTTTTTGAGTTAATAACACATGATGAGTCAGGGCTGTGGCTCAGGGAAAGTTATGAGCAGGGTTTGTAGGAGGTTGAGATAGATTTTAGGGCTAGGTTGGAAGTTATGACCTAATATGTTTTGGTAACACTCTGACCTGGACCAGCAGGTCATTCTTCAGTGACAGGGTTCCTAAGGGAAAAGTGGCCAGGAGATGAGAAGACAAAGAAGGCAGAGAGCTGGGGAAGGGGGTCTTACACCAGCTATGTCTTACGCTAAACAAGATTAAGAAAGCATCTTGTATACAGTTGTTTCCGGAAGGGGAAATGGGACAAGGTCAACAGAAAGCTATCACACAATGAAGTCAGAAGAAGCTAATCAGTCAGTGTTGCAAAAGGGGGCACAAGGTTTCTCGGGGGCATCAGAGACCAGCACACAGCAGCTTCTTAAGATGGGAAGAGTTGAGTTGCCAGGATCTGAAGACAACTCCCCATGTTCCACATATCAGGGCCTCAGGGAAAGTCTTGGATCAGCTTACTCAACAACACACAGCACTCAAAAGTTCTTATGTTAGAACTGTGATCCCAGAATTCATATGCTGTTTTGAGGCAGGCTCTGGTGGAGCCCAGGCAGACAGCAAACTTCCTTGTAGCTGAGGATGACCTTGAACTCATGATCTTTCTGCTTCTACTTTCCCAGTGCTGGAATTACAGGCATGGACTACTATGCCTTGGTTATGGAGTGCTAGGGTTGGAACCCAGGATTTTGTGCATGATAGGAGAACACTCTGCCAACTAAATCACACCGCCAGCCTCCTTCCAAGTTCATATGTTGACAGTATTTGGAGGTAGGGCCTTTCAAAAGTACTAGGATCAGATGCAGTCATGAATGTGAGGTCTCACGATGGTATATTAGTGGCTTCATAAGAAGACAAAAACCCAAGTTCACATAATTGTTATTAACACACTATGTTGTGATAAAGCAAGGAGACCCTGGTCAGATGCCAGCACCACTGTTAGGGACTTCCCAGCCTCCAGACCATGAGTCATCCAAATAAATCATTTCGCTTTAGATTTTGTAACAGTAACAGAAAATTAACTAGGGCACGGCTGGAATCTAATTCAAAGTTCAAGCTCCCATTTGAGGTCAGCAGTGGAGGAGACAGACCAGGTTGGGGTAGATGGTAGGAGAAAGCTAGGATCCAGGTATTTGAGTTGGATGAAGAGTAAAGTAGTAAGCAGAGAGACTGAGCTGAGATGGGATGCAAGGTTGGAGCTGGCTTCATCATGGGTGTTGGCACTGAGGTGAAACCAAGGCTGGGCAAGGATGCTGGGATTTTATTCAGAAGAGTGGCACACTGTCTTCACACTGTCTTTCAAGGACCCAGGGTCCAGTCACCAAGTTGTAAGAACTCACCGGGAGGCCTGGATGGCCCGCTGGACCCCTTACTCCTGTTGGTCCAGGTGGGCCCTGAAGGGGAAAACAAAATAGAAAATTCTATCAGAGCTGAGCATGGTGGTACATGCCTATGATTCCAGCACTCAGGAGGACCAGGAGTCAAGGTCAGCCTCAGCTACATAGCAAGTTTGGGGACAGCTTAGGTTACACGATGAACTCTTTTATCTGGAAAACAAAAAACCAAACCTCTCCTTGGGATGGAACCCATTGATGCTGGGACTGGAGCTTAACTTCTGGGGGGAAAGCTGCTGGCCCCAGACCAAGGTAGATTCTTTCTATGGAGGGATTGGAGATTTTGAGACCCAGAAGGGCCTTTCTCTGAATTTCTATGACATTTATGTATTTTGTGTGTGTGTGTGTGTGCATGTGTGTGGCAACTTATGAGAGTCAATTGTTGTCTTCAACCATGAAAGTCCTGGGCATAGAATTCAGGTCATTGGGTTTAGTGGCAAACACCTTTATCAACTGAGCCCTCTTGCCAGCCTAGAGGGCTCTTTCTTACTCTTCTGGGCTCTCGGGGCTCAAACAGTGCTCAAACAGGGGCCTTTAGCCCTTCAGTTCCAGTGAGGTAGGTGTCAAGATTGGGCTGAGGGAACCAAATAACCTAGACCATTCCATATCTCCTCCCAAGATCACCACAATCTCCCTGGGGGATCCCCACTTACCGAATCTCCTTTATCCCCTTTGCTTCCTTTGTGACCAGGCAACCCTACTTCCCCCTGCAGGACAAACATATCAGAAAGTGTCCAGCCCCTAGCATATCCAATCTCTCTGTGAACTGTCTTTCTCCCTGGTCCTCTCACCTTGTCTCCTTCCTCACCAGAAGGCCCCACAGCACCAGGGGGCCCCTGAAGCCCAGGGGGCCCTGGAATACCATCTTTGCCAGTGGGACCAGGAGTACCCCGTTCTCCCTAATGGAAGAAGAGGAAGGACAGATGTTAGGAGCAGGGAGCACAGGAAAGGACATCTGTGTGGCAATTTCTTTAAAATTGAAACTATCCATCCTGAAGAGAGCTCCTTAAGGCTCAGAATATAAACAACTTACAAGTCTTAGAAAGTTCCTGAAACTCACAGGATTCACCAGCCACCCCAAAGCTGTAAGTAGTTCACAACTATGAGGAAGAGAGTCTTTGGCTTTTGAAGCTGACTGCAAGTTGTATAGAGAGCTCCAGGGATGCAGCTCTTCTGAACCATGTGCCAGGCTCAGATGGCCATTCAGTGATGCAGCTATCTTTGAGTCAGCCTTTCGTAACTCACTCCTCCCCCATACTCCTGTAAGTAATCCCAATAAACTCACAGCTTCATTAAGCTGGACTTGGGAAAGATAATTTTAAGAATTCATTTATTTTATTTTGTTTTATTTTATTTTTAATTATGTATGTGTGTGTGAATAAGAGGGTATGTGTACATGAGTGTAACTGCCCATGGAGACCAGAAGAAGGTGACAGATCACCTGGAGCTGGGATTACAGGCAGATGTGAACCTACCAACGTGGATGCTGGGAACTGATCTCAGGTACTCAGCAAGAGCAGTCTGTGCTCTTACCCGCTGACTCATCATCTCTCCAGCCCACAGAAATAGAAGTTCTTTGGTAAGCTATCTGGAATGAGTAGATGCTTGTTCACATCTCCCCAGAAAAAGTCAACCAACAGACACTTACTGGGGACCCCTTCTCGCCAGCAGGACCAATAGGGCCCTGTCCACCACTCTGGCCAGGAAGCCCAATGCCACCAGAGGGGCCCACAGGACCACGCTCACCCGGGGAGCCCTGGAAAGGGGGCAGAGGACCAAGAATTATTAAGGCGACAGGACTTTTGGCACCAACATCATATCTTATACACAGCCAGAGGGCACCCTTAAGCACTAAGGTATGACCCTCATCCCAATCCTCAGTGATCCCACCCTCCTCAATTTGAGAACCATGCAGCCCTGCACGAACTGCCCCCATCACCTCCTTGGAATCTTCTTCTCACTCACTCAACCCCAGCTACACAGACCTCATTGTTCCACAAACCTGCACAGCACGGGGTCTTTGCACATGTTGTTACTTCTGCTTGGAAAACCATCCCCCATGGGAAAAGGACCCCATGCCTATCTCCTCCAGGTCTTGGCTCGAATGTGACCTCTCAGGGATGCCTTTCCCAGCCAGCCCGTTTAAAACGCTCTTCCCAGAACTCCGTGGACTCTCTTTCTTTCTCTTTCTCTCTCCCCCTTTCATTTCCCCTCCCTTTCCTTTAACAGGGCCTCAGTAAGTAGACAAGGCTAGCCTCAAATTCAAAACCCTACCTCCACAGTCTCCCACATGCCAGGGGACAGTCCTGCACCACCACATGCAGCCTGTATAGTTTTTTTCTTTTTGCATTTGTGTGTACATGCGTGGTTTTGCGTATGTAGACACATGTGCGGGTACATGTGCACACGTGTGCATATGGAGCCCTGAGGTTGATGTCAGGAATCATCCTCAATCTTCCACTGTGTCTGTTGAGTCAGGATCTCTCAGTCAAACCTAGAGCTTGCTGATATGGTTAGTCCCACTAACCAGCTTTCTCTGGGGACCCCTTGTCTCTGGCTTCCCAGGCTGGAATTAAAGGTGGGCCACCATGCCCACTGGAGATCTGAACTCAGATCTTCAGTCAGCACTGTATCCACTGAGCCAGCACCCCACCCAGTCCTATGACAACTATTCTAAAGGAGAAAGCTTTCTGGCTGACTTAGGTCATGGGGGTCAGAACTTTCTGTGCACCAGGTCTACCTTCCCCAAAAACACAACTCCATCCTGAAGATATCAAGCTCTGAGACACAGCTCTTTCCAACCCTCCCCCACCCCCAGCCAGTATGTTTATACTTACATTTGCCCCTACAGGACCCGGGGGACCCTTGTCACCCTTCAAACCAATAGGTCCCTGGGGGAAGAAATGACCAGTCAGAAATTCTCCCAAGGGCTTCAAGGATTTGCCTTCAGTTTTGGGGATCCTCACCATCCCCAGCCTTATCTGAAGATGGGCCCTGAGTTCTGTAGATCTGTCCACTCCAGGTCTCTGCCACTATCATGTCTGTGTGTGTGTGTGTGTGTGTGTGTGTGTGTGCGTGCGCGTGTGCGCACGCTCACTTACACCTTACACAGCACATGTGTCAAGGGCAGAGGACAACTAACAAGAGTTAGTTCTTTCCTATCATGTGGGTCCTGTGGAATAAACTCAGTTCATCGGGCTCAGCAGCCACCCACCCTCTCCACCCCTGAGCCCACCCACTGGACACCACTAACAACTCTTTACCCAGGCCCTTCTGTTTGCCATCACTGCAGCCACTCTTAAAGAGCCTCCTCTTCTCTACCCCACTGACCCCCACTCCAATGGACTCTCCCAAGATACTCACTGGGTCTCCGGGGGATCCTTGGGGGCCAGGGAAGCCCATGGGCCCAGGTGGCCCCTCCTTCCCGAGGGACCCCAGGGGTCCTAGCTCACCCTGCGAAGAGCCAAGGAGGGGAAGTTAGCCTCAGGAATGGGGCATCTCCTCCAGTCTCTGACTACTCCCAGCTGTTCTCCACATAATGTGAGGCTCATGGGTCGAGTGATAACTTTGAGGCAATCTATCCAAGCTCTTACCTTGGCCCCTTCTCTGCCTTCTCTGCCTGGCAGACCTTGTTCACCAGGAGGTCCAGGAGGCCCTGGAGGGCCTCTCTCGCCTAGAGGCCCCACATCCCCTACTTTTCCCTGGAAACAAGCAAGAGACACCTTGAGCAGCCTGGAGGTGGGGATTACGTCAGACTTCCAGCTCCATGTGTTCCTTGGGTGATGAAAACCGGGGAAGGCTGAGGGGATCCACTCTGACCTGAGGACCAAGGACGCCAGCTGGTCCAGGGGGGCCTGTCTGACCTTGGAAGCCCTAAGGAGAGAAACAGAAAGAGGTCCCACCTGAGAAGAAGAAAAGGAGAGCCCAAGGGCCTGGGGAGACAGCTCAGTGTGCTCCATGCAAGCAAGAAGACCCGAGTTCAGGTCCCCAGCATCTGTGCAGAAGGCCAGGTGTGTGGTGGCACAGTCCTCACCCCAGTGCTGGGGAGGCAGAAACCATGGCTCTCTGGAGCTCACGGCTCTAACCTAATCTGTGAGGCCCATTTGAGATATCGAGAGGCCCTGTCTTACAAACTAAGGTGGGAGCCAGAGAGATGACTAAGTGAGTAAGAACACTTGCTATGCAAGCAGAAGAACCTGAGTTCAGATCCCCAGCACATGTAAAAGCCACACACAGTTCTTACACCTGTAACCCCACAGTGGAAACAGGTGGATTGTGGGAATTGTTGGCCAGCCAGCCTAGTCAAATGGAAAGAAAGCTTCAGGCTCAGTCATAAAAAGTAAGATGGAGAGAGACAGAGGAAGAGCCCAGCATTCTTTACTGGCTTCCATAAGCACATGCACCCCACCCCATATACAAGGGCCCAACAGAGTCAGGAGACAGAGGTCAAGCCACTTACCAATTCTCCTCTTTGTCCAGGGTGTCCAGGTATCCCATCTTTCCCCTGAGGACCCTGGGAAACAAAGTAAGAAGGAATGAAGATTTAGAACTGGAGCCACCCCACCCTGTATCCTTCCCTACCAACTCAGAGTCAGGGTGACATCACTCACTGGAGGGCCTTTTGGTCCAGGGAATCCTGGGGGACCTTGCAGACCGGGTAGACCCTGAAATGGAACCAGAAATTATTACCTCATCCCTCCTGAGTGTCTTGCACCTATGTCCCACAAGAATGACCTTAAAAGCCAGTGTAGTGCTGGCAGGATGGCTCAGTGGGTAAAGCCACCCTACATTTACATGGAAAGACCTGTGACCTGAATTTCATTCCCAGATCCCGCATGGCAGATGGAATAAACCAACTCCTTTGAGTTGTTCTCTGAACTCCAAAATCACACAAACACAAAGAGAGGGTTTTGTGTGTGTGTGTTTCTTTAAAGCAAACGCATACTGAGTACCACCTACTCCACACAAGTAGGCGCTGAGCACTCACTCGTGTTATATAATCTTATTCATCCCTGCAGCCCACTGAGGCAAGGACCATGGTTACCCTATTTTATAAAAGAGGAAACTAAATCAAAGAGAAGTTAAACAAGTAGCTTAAGGTCACATAGCAGACAAGTGGCACAACTGGGAATTGAACTCGCACTCTTGGAGGATGAGCTCTTTCTATTGCATTATATATGATGAGTTGTCAGTTCATGGCTGGTTCACCCTCAGTGTCACACACACACACATACACTAACACCCACACACACTCATACATGTGCACACACACACACACACACTTACTTACTTACCTTTTCTCCAGGGGTCCCAGGAGACCCATTCTGGCCCACATCACCCTAGAACAGATGAAGTGAGTGTCAATACCAGAACACACTCAACTGGGAGGACTAGGCAGGTAGCTAAGTTAGCCTGAGATAGACAAGGGACCCTTGCTCATCCCCCATCCTCTGCTTACTCCCATACCTTGGGGCCAGGCTGGCCTGTGGCCCCTGGCTGTCCCCTGTCTCCTCGGGTGCCCTGCATAGAAATTAAAAGAAAAAAAGCAAAGAACAGAAGTGGGTGGGTGGGCCTGGGAGAAGACATCACACAGGTTCCTTCCTCCAAAATCCCCTCTGACCCCACCAGAGACAGGGACAGGACCTGTCCTTCCCTGCCCACTCCTGACTTCACCACCCCACTGCCCCTCAGCCCACTTCCCTGTCAACCCCTGATGTCACCACCCCATCGCCCCTCAGCCCAGTGCCCAGTGTGTGGAGCAGACTCCTCTCCTCACCGGTATGCCACGTTCTCCTTCCTCCCCTGGCTGCCCTGCTTTGCCCTGGAAAGCAAGTAAAAAACAGAGAAGGTGAGAATTGCCTCGTGCGTCATGAGACACACATGCACATGCACGTTCACAAGTGGGAGTGTATGCACACAAGAGTGTCTGCAAAGGAAAGGTGGGTGCAAGAGTGAACCCCACCCAAAGCAGAGATCTAGGTTGTCGGCAGAGCCATCTAAACCATTTGAAACTCTAGCCCCAGCTGGGCAGTGGTGGCGCACACCTTTAATCCCAGAACTTGGGAGGCAGAGGCAGGTGGATTTCTGAGTTCCAGGCCAGCCTGGTCTACAGAGTGAGTTCCAGGACAGCCAGGGCTACACAGAGAAATCTTGTCTCGAAAAAAAACAAACAAAAAAAAAAAAAAAAAAAGAAAGAAAAAAGAAAAAAAAAGAAAAGAAAGAAACTCAAGCCCCAGATACCAGACATGGAGCGACAGAATTTGGCATTGTCCTGCTGGGTTTCAGTCTTGCATAGGCCCAGTACTCCCTCACTGTGCCTCTATTCTTCCCTTATGGAATGGGGATTATATTCTATGGCATTGTAATTTGGTTTTTTGTTTGTTTGTTTGTTTGTTTGTTTTTTGCTTTGAAAGCACTGGAATTTTGAAAGACTACAGGGTTCTTAAAGTTAGATTATATTTTACATTCAGAAATAAGCATGAGACTTTGGGAATAGAATGGAGGCTACAGTTTTAAATCGATGAGTTTGTGTGTCCAGTGGACCAGGGGTGGAGCTGTGCCAGATAGGTTTTCTTTGGGTAAGATTTATTTCTATTTGTGTATGTGTCTGTGTGTGGGTTGGTACACAAAGTGCAGGTGTTTCAGATGCCAGAAAAGGGCGTTGGATGCCCTGGATCCAGAGCTACAGATGGTTGGGAGCCACCTGATAGAGAACTGGGAACCAAACTCCAGTCCTCTGGGGGAGCAGACAGGGCTCTAAACTGCTGAGCCATCTCTCCAGCCCTGTGATGGTTAGTTTTCATTGTCAGCTTGAGGCAGTCTAGAAACATCCAGGATGAGGGATTGTCTAGATCAGGTTACCCTGTGGGCGTGTCTATGGGGATTGTCAATTGCCACAAGTGAAAGAGAAAGACTTACCTTAATAAGCACTGACAAACCATCACAACACCCACCTCTGGCATGCTTGAGCACATGCTGCTCCCTTGGGCCAAGCCACCCCCTCCCCATACCCTCTGACACACAACTTACCCGCTTGCCTTTCTCCCCGAGTGGTCCCAGGGGTCCAGGAAATCCAATAGATCCCTGAACAAAGAAAATCAGACATGAGACTCAGGGATGGTGAGCATTAGGTGGGATTGGTCCCTGGCTCCATCCTTTGAGGCTTTCTTAGGCCACTGAATCTGATGGCTTTCTTTCATCCCCTCCAGCCACAGCCTCCTCAGAGCTGCACCTTCCTCCTCACCTCATCCTGGTTCTCACTCCATAGCGGCCATATTCCCCAGGCATGCCTGCATGTTCCTGCCCAGAAACCTTTGCACAGGCTCCTCCCTTCACCTTAAACTCTTTTCTCAGGTCTACACAGAGCCACCAGTCACCCACCATTCACCATCCTTACATGCATGTGTATGTGATGTGTGTACACATGCGCCCATACACATAAATAGAAGCCACAGGGGATGGCCAGATGCCCCGTTCTATTATTGTCCAATCTCAGTTGGTAAAACACTTGCCTAGCACTCAGGAATTCCCGAGCTCTACCCAACACAGGTTTGCTGGCATCAGCCTGTGGTCCCAGCTTTCAAGGTGAAACACAAGGATCAGGAGTTCAAGCTCAGCCTTATCTACATACCAAGTGAGGCTAGCCTGGGTTACCTAAAACCCTGTCTCAACAGAAAACTAGAGGGGCTGGCTGGTGGATGGGTGTGGCAGCCCACTGTAATCCCAGCACTCGGGAAGTAGAGACAGGGAGTCCCCAAAGGAACAAAGTGACTAATAAGACAATTAAAATTGGTGAATTCTGGGTTCAAGTGAGAGAGCCTGCCTCCATATACAAGGTAGAAGAGATGGAGGATACTGGACATCAACCGGTTTCCATGCTCAGGTATACCTGAACACATGGAGGGCAACACACATCTGAACGTCAACGCACACATACAAAACAAGCAACCCAAAGGCCACAAAAGGAGGTGGGTTATTCTCTCTCTCTCTCTCTCTCTCTCTCTCTCTCTCTCTCTCTCTCCCCCTTTCTCTTCTCTCCTTATCCTTCTCCTCTACCCCCTCTCCCCTGTTTCATGATCAGAGTGGCTCCTGTCTGCCACCTTTGACCTGTTACCACCATCTGCCACCAGAAGCTGAAAGTCAAAGATCCACTCAAGACCATGAGCCAAATACAATTTGCCTGCAAATGCTGATCTACAGCGAGGGTTAGGGAAGACAACCATGTCAGCTCCAAACAGCAAAGATACAGAACTCAGGAAGAATTGTTTCCAGTGAGATGGCTCAGTGGGTAATGCTGCCAATCCTAATGAGGTGAGTTTGATCTGCAGCATCCATGTGGTGGAAGGAGAGAGCTGATTCCCTGAAGTTGTCCTTTATGTGTACCTGTGTGTGCCTAGTGCCCACAGGGAACAGAAAAGAGCACTGGATCCCCTGGAGCTGGAATTACAGCCTTCATATGGATGTTAGGAACTGAACCCACGTTCTCTACAAGAGCAGCAAGAGCTTTCAACCTCTGAGCATCTCTCCAACCCATAAACGTAATTTTTTAAAAAAGAATTCTGCGCTCAAATCTGCTCTCGTGCATCTTTAAGATCCCAGGGGACTTTACATAAACAGACACACTCAGTCACCCATGATGCAGTCCGGGGTGTGGCTCAGACAGAGAGCACCGTCTCTCACGCATTCTTACCGCTCGTAACACCGCCACGTGTTTCTACATAGCCACATTTCTGTATCAGTACGCTGTGTTAGACTATAATGAGTTCAAGATTGGAGAGAGCTCAGTTTTGTGAGTTTCCTCTGTTAGGATTCCGACATCTTTGCGTGCCCTGCCCCCTGGTCTGTGCTGGCAGCTTGATTCTTAGTGTGGGATTATGGATCGGGTACCTTTAAGGGGTGTAGTGGGTGTAGTAGGAGGTCTTCAGGCCATTAGGACTAACAGGAAGGGATTAACATAGTTCTGATGGGACTCAGTTAGATCCCAGGAGAAGGTTTTTAAAGAAGACAGGAAAGATGGCTGAGAGGATAAGAGCGCACCGCACCGGCTGTTCTTCCAGAGGACCTGGGTTTGCTTCCCCCAACACCTACATGTCAGGCTCACAACATCTGTAACTCCAGTTCCACAGAATCTGAAATTCTCTTCTAGCCTCTGCAGGCATTATATGCATCTGTGACGCACAGACATATATGCAGGCAAAACACCCATGCACATAAAATAAGAAGAATAAACCATCAAAAAAAAAAATTTAGAAGAGGTTTTTTTAAAAAGCATTTTGATGACCAACACTCGGGAGGTTTTGCCAGGTAGATCTCTGTGTTCTCAGTCTGATCTACACAGTAAGATTCTGTCCCAGTAAAACCAAGACACCTTTATTATATTTACTTATTTTCTGTGTGCCTGTGTGCCACAGCATGCAGGTGGAGATCAGAAGACAGCTTGCAGGAGTCAGTTCTCTCTTTCCACCACTAGGGTGGCAGGGATCTAACTCAGGTCCTCAGGCTTGGAGGCAAGGACTTTTATGTGCCAAGTTATCTTACTCAAGCAAGAGGATTTTTGTTTGGTGTAGGTGTGTTCCTGTATGTGCACATGCATGTGGAAGCCAGATGTCAGTGCTGGGTGTATTCTTTGTACTTCACTTTAGCATTGTGTACACATGCTCATGGGTGTGTGTGGTATATGAACATGTGTCTAAGCAGAGGCCAGAATAGGATGCCGAACATTCTCCTCCATCACTGTCCATCCTTCCTTCGAGACAGGATCTCTCACTGAACATGGAGTTAGCCTGCTGTCCAGCAAGCCCCAGGGATCTTCCTGTTTCAGCCCCCACAGCTCTGGAGTTACAGGAACACAAACAAGACCTTGCGTGACATTTTTCTCTTCATATTTAAAGGAGTTTGGTTCTGGCATGTGTGTATGTGTGTGTACATGTGTGTGTGTGTGTGCATGTGTGTGTGCGTGTGCATGTGTGTGTGCGTGTGTGTGTGTATGTGTGCATGTGTGCATGTGTATGTATGCATGTGTGTGTGCGTGTGTGTGTGTGTATATGCATGTGCATGCGCGTGCATGTATGCATGTGTGTACATGTGTGTGTGCATGTGCGTGGGTGTGTATGTGTGCATATATATGTGTGTGTCTGCATGTGTGTGCGTGTGCATGTGTGTGTATGTGTATGTGTGTATATGTGTGCATGTGTGTGTGCTTGTGTGCATGTGTGTGCTGTGGGCAGAGGGCACACTTTGTCAGATCCCCTGGAGCTGAGGTCATAGCCAGTTGTGAGCTGGCAATGTGGATGTGAAGCCCTGAACTCTGAAGGGCAGCAAGGGTTCTCACTGCTGAGCCATTTCTCCAGCATGGGAAGTGGGTGATGGAAATTTGAACTCAGGTTCAAACTCAGCAAGCTCTCTCCCCGTTAATCTATCTCCTAGGCCCCTCCTCCTTAACTCTTTGAGATAAAGTCTCCCACTGAACCTGGAGCTTGGTCCAGGGCTAGACTTTCTGGCCACTGAGCCCCAGGAACCCTCCTGCCTCCACCTCCACAGTTACGAATGTGTGCCACACATGGCTGGTTCTGGTATCTTGTTAATCACAGCTGATCCTTCAGCCCCAGCTAACCAAAACCACAGAATCTTCACAATCAAAATAGGAACAGCCCTGATAAGAGTCTTTAATCTTCCCTCTGAAATTTCACAAGCCAGACCTCCATCTTCTGCACTGTTCTCAACACTATCTTCCAAGCTCCTATACAACATCCCACAGAGCTCTTAACACCAAAGTTCCAAAGTCCTTCCACAGGAATACCCCACTACGCTGGTACCAATTTGTCTTAGTCATGGTTTCTATTCCTGCACAAACACCATGACCAAGAAAGATGCAAATTGGGGAGGAAAGGGTTTATTCGGCTTACACTTCCAATTGCTGTTCATGTGAAAACATGGGTGCTGGATTCAAACTCAGGGCTTCATGCTTGCATGGCAAGCCCTGTCCTGACAGCTATGTGGCCAGTCTCCAGAGGGTTGTTATTAAGGAGGAAGTGTGGTCACCCCATCTCTGGTTTCCTGTGCCATTGTGGGGTCACTCTGACTCAGACCTGCTTCTGTATGACACCATTTCCTAATAAAGTAACTCAGTCAGGGAGGGAACTTAACTAGGGCTAGATCAGTGGAATCCTCTGATTTTAAGTTATTAGCCTTCAAAGCTATGCTAACAAAACCTCTTCAAAAATATCCAGTTTTAAATGTTTTGTTATAGCAATAGAAAACAATCTAACACAGCCCTCTGGTTGACGGACCAAACAAGCATACCAAAAGTCATCATCAAGCGAATAAAGGCAGATATCACAGGGACCTTTGTTTAGCAGCTGAGAAAATGGATTCAAGGACCTCACTCAAGGCCATGGAGGTCATGAGCACTTCTGAGAACGAGGCCATGATGCCCATGTCCTACTTAGTACTCTCTCAGTGACATGAGCTGTACAGCCATCCACCCCACCCCGGTCACAGCCTAGACTCACAGGCATCCATCTCTCTACCTCTCCCCTGTCCACCTCCAGTTCCATGGCCTCTTACCTTAGGTCCTGGGCGTCCTGGATAACCTGGGAGACCTGGTACCCCAAGCTTGCCCTGCAAGGAAAAAAAAAAAAGATTGTAAAACAAAGGTCACACATTACAAGCTGGAGACCAGAAGAAGGGAAACAGTGTGAAACGGAGTAAGAACCAAGGAAACTTAGTTCCTACAAGGGATGTGCCTGTGAGGAGTTCATTCAACAGGTATAAACCAGTGAGCACAAAATGTTTACTACTGGGACTTGAGAGATGGCTCAGAGGTTTGATTCCCAGCACCCATGTCAGGCAGCTCACAATTGAGAGATGGCTCAGCAGTTTGATTCCCAGCACCCATGTCAGGCAGCTCATAATCACCTGTGACTTTGGCTCCAGGGATTGACCTCTGGAGGCATCTGTACTCTCACAGAGAGATACAGAATTAAAAACAAAAATAAATCCTCTGCCCCCCTTTTAAAAGATAGAGTCTCATTGTGTAGCTCCGGCTGTCCTAGAGCTCGCTAAATAAACGTGGCCTCAGACTCATAGAGATTCACGTACCTTCGTCCCACCCCACCCCACCAGCTCTGGAATTAAAGGAATGCACCACCATGACATAAAATAAATCTTTTTAAATGTCTATTACTTAGAGTAGCTGTGGGGATTAAAATGAAGGTACGTGCAAGTAATTGCTCTATAATGCACGCAAATAAATTAAGTATGACTTAGCTCAACCTTACATCCCTGTCCAGAATCCCCCAGTGAGGGGCTAAGGTGTGGCTCAGTGGGAGGGCCCCAGTTAGGGGCTTGGGGCATGGCTCCACAGTACAACTGTTTTCTAACAAGTGAGACTTCCTGATTCCATCTGCAGATTGAACTGTGAGACAGCAGCCAGGCAGAGAGATGGACAGTAAACAATGTAAGTGAACCATCTCACATCACCTTCTCCCCCGCTGCTCCTGGGGGACCCTCATCACCAGGCAGTCCTTCAAGCCCCTTTTGTCCTTCTGGGCCATCCTCTCCTCTGGGACCTGGGGGTCCCGGGTTTCCCTGAGAAAGAAAAGAATGGGATTGAAGTCAGTTACTTGGCCTCTTCCTGTTTGCTCACACCCTTCCCCGTGTTTACCCCACACAGCCCTCATCTGGAGCTGGCCTTACCCGCTCGCCTTTGGGTCCCTCATCACCCTTGAAGCCAGGAAAGCCATCCTCTCCCTGGGGGGAGATACAGAAATGGAGACAGAGAAGGAAAGAGAAGGGGGAAAGGGAGGAGCAGAGAAAGGGACAGAGGCGAGCACATAGCAGAAGTCAGGGCCTTAGGGAAGGGACATAGCCAGGGTCTCTTTGTGGGGGCTCCCTCTCCCTCCCCCCAACGAGCCCCTTCCTCCTCACCCTTTCTCCTTTATCGCCTTGGAGACCCCGGTTACCAGAGGTACCCTAAGAAAAATTTTAGAGAGCTCTGTCTCCTTCCCTGCTTAAGGAAGGTTTTAGACTTCCTCCCTTGACCTAAAATTGTGAGATCAGTTGCAAGCCGACTATAGTGTGGTGGGGAGCCATAGAGGAAGCAGTCCTGTCTCCTCAGAGCCCCTCAGTGTGCTTGCTCTGCTTCCCCTACCCATCGCATGCCTGGTAGCCACCCCATCCCCCACCCCCATCAAGTTCAGAGTGGGGAGAACCAGGAAAGCCAAATCTCTATGCCATTCATCTCTACTTCCTGAGGACACAGTGTCTACAGTTCCTTCTGGCAGCAGAAAGAACATTCCAGAGGCCAGCCTCATTCCAAGGCAGGGGAGAGTTTCCTCCATTGTGCTAGCCACAAGGAGACTCTGTGCCTGGTGACAGCATGCCCATCCCGTGCAGAGCGCATACCCTGGACTGACTTCCTGCCTGTACCACACTGACAAACTGCACTTGGCTCAGACAGGAACTGAGCTCAACTGAAGAATGAACAAGCAGTTGGAGCTGATGCAACTATGTGCTTGGAAACAGCAGGGCCTTTCGCAGCTCCTCAGTAATTCACTGGACCACAGTAAAGAAAGCTTTCGGCTGCAGCCGTCCCTCCCTTGGCTACAAAGGGACTATACAACACGGGCTGCAGCCAAAGCCCTCCACTTATCTGCAAAATAAGCTGGGACACCCCCACCCCTACCCCCGTTCCCCAGGGGTTGCCAGAAGGGCTAAGATCCAGCCCATATCTACATCTGTGTTGCCTGCTCTATGCATACATCAAACTATAATAGACTCCAATTTGTAAATTAAGCGAAGAAAAAGATGAAAAAAGAAACTAACAATAAAATTAGTATATTGTTTTTCATTTGTTTACTTTCTATTTTGTTGTTGGTGGTGGTTTTTGGTTTTTGATTTGTTTGTTTGTTTGCTTGTTTTCAGACTAGGGACTTTTGTTTTTTGTAGCCCCACCTACCTGGCCTGGAATTCACTATGAATGCCAGAATGTCCTGGAAAGCACAGAGATCCTCCTGCCTCTGCCTCCCAAGTACTAGAGTGGGCTTTGTTGTTGCTATTTATTTATTTATTTTGCTTTATTATTTTAATTCTTAGTTTGAAACAGGCTGGCTTCAAACTTGTATAGCTCAGGCTGATCTTAAATTCTTGGTCTTCCTCCCTCAAGTACTGCGATTATAGGGTGTGTGTGTGTGTGTGTGTGTGTGTGTGTGTATTTTGTTAGTGTTTCATTTGTGAAACAGAATCTCAAAATACAACACTGCAATTCACCCCTGGCTGGCAGAATTCACTATATAGCCCAGGCTAGCCTCAAACTTGCAGCAATCTTCTCCTTTCTGACTCTCAAATACTGAAACCACAGATAGCACATGATGCCTGGCTCTAAGTTGGTCTTCTGACACCAACACTAATGAACTCTCCCACCTTCAAGCCCTCAAGGGTTACCTACCTTCACACCACGAGGTCCAGGATAGCCCTGAGGGCCTGCTGCTCCTGGTGGGCCCTGAAGGGAAAATAAAGTCAATGCTATCTTGTTCTACCTCTTCCCTGTTCCCAGTATCCTGTCTCCTCACTGGCCCATGGCTACTTGCTACTCCTCTTCCCCAGCCCAGCCATCCTCCTGGTCACTCACCTGAGCCCCCTTTTCCCCTGTGGGACCCTCGTGGCCTGGGTGGCCCTGATGGAGAAACACATCAACTCATCAAAGGCCAAAATTTACAATACAAATACCCAAACCTTCTCCTTCCCCAGTGTCAGCTCCTGGTTCTCACCGGGGGACCCTCAGATCCTGGGACACCTGGAATTCCGGGATTTCCAGGGGGACCCTGAAAAAAGAAGGGACAATCAGAGTAGCCTGAGAGTCTCAGTTCCTGGACAGGAGGGGTCTACCCAGGCGGCTCAGAGTGAGCCTACAACACAAGCTCTGCCCATGTTTGCTATGTGACTCTGGTGACCCAGCTCACCCTCTCTGAGCTTCAAATATCCTCCGTATCTGGGAGAGATGTAAAAGCAATTTGAAAGCCTGGGTGGTGGTAGCGGTGGCAGTGGTGGCCTTTAATCCCAGCACTCGGGAGGCAGACGCAGGTGGATTTCTGAGTTCGAGGCCCCTGGTCTACAGAGTGAGTTCTAGGAGAGCCGGGGCTACATAGAAAAACCCTGTCTTGTGGCTCAGTGGTAGATCTCTTTCCTAGAATCCCCGAGTGACAAGCCGGAGCGCTGCTCCCTGGTAGAGTGCTTGCCTATGAGGCACAAGGCCCCAGGTTCTATGCCCAGTACCACAAAAAAGAGCAAAACATGCTGGAGTTGGGAGCTCCTCACCCACACCCCTTTGTCTTGTTTCTTTACTTCATTTCATTTATTTATTTCCTTATTTACTAAGACAAAGTTCTGCAGTAAGGTCCAGGCTGGGGCAACTGCTGGGACCACAGGAGTGTGTCACCACACCTGGTAAGACACCTTTCTCTGAAAGTACATCCCATCCACAGCTGCATCTGCAGAAGGGTGGGCTTGGGCAGATGTGAGGCTCTCCAGTGCTGGTTTCCCGCCTCCTATCTGCCTTTGGACCTATCAGATGTTTGCAGGATGTGGGATTTTTTTTTTTTTTTATTAATGATTGATATGAGAGGGTCCAGCCCATTGTGGGTGGTATCACCCTGGGTTGTATAAGAAATCAGGCTGAGCAAAGCCAGTTAGCGGCATCTCTCCACAGCCTCTGCTTCAGTTCCTGCCTCTAGGTTCTTGCATTTCCTCAATAACGTGGAAGCATAGGTCCTGAACCCTTTCCTCCTCAAGCTGGCTTTCGTCAGGGTTTTATCACAACAGGAAAGCAAACTAGGAGACACACACAAAGCTGTACACATACACACAGGTATGCGCGCACACGCGTACACACACCCACACAAATTGTATCTGCCAAGGAAGCAAGCAGAGAGACAAAGCTGAGTGCTCTGGTTCCTTCATTAGCATCTTAGGAGTCCCTTCTGTGAGGGCTTCTATACTGACAATGTCTCCTCTATCTGCCAGCCTTGTAGGATTCTCCTGGAAACCCTCCCCCAACAATGCCACTCTGTCACTCTGGACTGGCTTTGGGAATGTGATTATTCATCAACAGGAAGTCCCTCAAAGGAACCCTTGAGAGAAGCCTCTCCTGATGACTTGAAGAAGTCACTTACCTTTTCCCCAGGAGTGCCAATGGGACCCTGGGGGCCTGGAATTCCCTGGGACATAAAAAGAAGGTGAAAGAGTCATGAAAAGAGAGACAGACAGTAAAACTGGACAAGGGAGGACTGTGGCTCAGCCCCACCCACACCCCATTGTCAAGATAGAGGGCTTGAACCTGGGAGCCATGGTTTCCTTGCTGTCCTGGGGGACCTGGTTCTCCAGGAGGACCCTGTGGGAAAAGGGTGGGTTCTGTGAAGCCAGAAGGGGTCAGAATTTGGAGAGTAAGGGAAATTCCAATTAGACAAGACTTGGAGAATCAGAAGGGTGAAAACAGATGGTAGGACACTTACCACGTTGCCTTTGGCCCCTGGTGCACCGTCACTCCCTGTCACTCCCTGTGAGGACAGAGGATGTGAGACCAGGACAGATCAGGACCTGGGTATGAGCTGCTGAGAAACATGTAGAAAAGGAAACACCAGCCGCAGAAAGTATCTTCCGGCTGGGGAGATGCTCAGTGGGTAAAGGCACTTGCTACACAAGCATGACGATCTGAGTTCGAATCCCCGGAACCCATGCAAAAGCCTAAGTAGTAGCATTGGCATTTACAATCCCCTACAGAGAGGTGAGAGGCTGAGACTGATTTCCCTGGAAAATATGAAGGCCAGCAAAGTGGAAAAACAAGAGAAAAACCCTCAAACAAGCCCAGGCAATTGTTCACAGGCCTTTAATCCCACCACTCAGGAGGCAGCAGAAGCAAGTGGATCTTTAAATTTGAGGTCAGCCTGGTCTACAGAGTGAGTTCCAGGACTGCCAGGGCTACACAGAGAAACCTTGTCTTAAAAAAACAAAAAATCCTCAAACAAGGTGGAAGAAGATCAACTCTCTCAATTGTCCTCAGTCTTTCACACTTGAACACCTGCACTGTTGAGCAGGCAAGCATAGTCACACAGTAAGGACAAGAGGGAGGAGGGGGAGAGGAGGCAGGAGGGGGCAGGGTTACTCAGTGGATAACTGGCACTTGCTGCTAAGACTGATCACCTGAGTTTGATTCTAGGGACCCACATGGTAAAAGAAAAAATCTGATCTCCACAGTTGGGCTGTGCAAACACACACACACACACACACACACACACACACACACCCCACACCAACAAACTGGGGCAAGCAGCTTACAAGGGGAAGACAGGTAAGGATAAAACAAAGACAGGGAGCCAACAAGATTCTCACCGGGCGTCCTAGGGGCCCAGGGAGGCCTCTGGGGCCAATCAGACCTCGGGGACCCTGCAAGGAAGAGGCCACATGATTCCAGCATCAGAAGTGTACTCTTGTAAGTTTCACAGCCCAGGGGGAATCTTCCCTCCCCTCAACATGTAAAGGAGTCTGGGGTCTCCCAATACCTACCGGCTCTCCAGCCTGGCCAGTGGGCCCTGGAGGTCCCTGCAGGCCCTGTGGAAAGTGTCCATTATTTGCAGTGGGCAAGTACAGTCCTGGGGTACACCCTTCCCTCATCTAGAAGCCCCTTTAAGATGCAGCTTGGTATCTCCACACTCTTAAAGACTGAGCTCACAGTCTCCAGGCCTCAACTTGCTTTCGGCTCCCATGCTGCCTTTTAGAGGACCCTGGGGCTTCCTGCTCCTCCAGTGCAGACCTCAGTCCCCAGACACCATTCAGCCTATTTATGGTTTTGTTTGTTCGTTTGTTTCAATGTCAGGGATCGTCAGGCTTCATCTATGGTAGACAAGTGCTCCACCACTGAGCCCCACCCTCAGCCTCTCACTGAAGGATTCTAGGTAGGGTCTCTGGCCACTGAGCTACCTTCCCAACAAACTGAAGCACTTAGGCAAGAGCTCTCCCGCTGAGATCCAGGCTCTTGTTTCTTGGTTTCTGAACCTGTAAGCCAGCCTCTTTCCTGTGCCTCCCTCCAGCTTACCTTTACACCATCCTCTCCTGGGGCACCAGGTTGCCCTACAGGTCCAAAGTCACCCTGTCACAGAGAAGGAGGAGGACATTTGAATAGATTAGCATATGCGGGAGCCACTCACTTCAGAAAAGATGCTCTGTGTGGGGACATGGAGACATGGGGACATGGCTGGGACAGTGTATGAAGCTCTGAAGTTAATGAACACCAAGACAAAGGCATGGGTTTGAGAGGGCCACTCACCCTCTGGCCCTTCTCACCAGGCAGCCCGGGCAGGCCATCGAAGCCCCGGTCACCCTGTTGGAAGAGACAGCAGCTGCCTTGAATCCTTGACCTTGACATCCCCCCTTCCCTCCAACACCACCCCCAACCAGTCCTGGCCCCGCCACACACCTTAGGTCCTGTGTCTCCCGGGAGACCCCGAGCCCCATCTGCTCCAGCTCGACCCTATGAAGAAAGTGAGGCTAACATCAAGGATGGATGAACTTCCCAGAGCTCTTGCCTCTAAAGGCCCTGCCATTTATTATGCCTTTTTACTGTCTCCCAGGGGCGGTTTTCTTAAATTTTCGGTGGTTTGTTGTTTTGTTGATGTTGTTGTTGTTGTTGAGACAGGGTCTCACTGTGTAACCCTGGTTGTTGTGGTACCCACTGTTTATGCTAGGATTACAGCCTGCCCAGAGATCTACTTGTAATCTGACTCTTGCATGCTGGGACTAAAGTCACCAAACCTGGCTAATGTATTCAGTGTGTGTGCATGCGTGCATGTGTGCATGCGTGTGCATGTGCATGCATATCCCATGGCACACGTGTGGAGATCAGAAGATAACTTGTGGAAGTCAGTTCTCTTCTCCCATGAGGTGAATCTTGGGACTGAACTCCAGTCAACAGGATTGGAAACAAGTACTTTACCCTATGCAGAAGTTAAAGGATGACCTTGAATTTCTAATTCTCCTGCCTCGTCTCCCAGATTCTGGGATCACGGGCACACTGGCACGCACGGCTTCAAGGATTCTTTTTTTATACGTTGTGCTGCTTGGGTTGTTCTTCACCTGCTCCTGAGTACACTTCAGATCCCGGGCCAAGCATTGTCCCTGTTCTCAAGTCCCCCTGAAGCTGTGACATGCCACATCCCTTCACTGTACACCCAGAAGAGCATCTGTACACCCAGAATAGCCTTCAATGCTCAGGTCCTTCTGATAACACCAGAAGACCAGAGAGAACGAGGTTTGGTGCTGGCAGTGAGCAAAGCATAACTTAAGAACTTAGAAGTTACTCACTGTCTTGCCTTCCCGTCCAGGAGGCCCAGGAGGGCCCTGTAATCCTCGGGGGCCCTATGGTGGGAAACGAGAAAGAAGAGTTAAAAGAAAAGGCATATGCTTTTTTGTTTGTTTTCTGGTTTTGTTTTGTTTTGTTTTGTTTTGACAAGGTTTTACCATGTGACTCTGGCTGGCCTAGAACTCACTCTATAGGCCAGGATGGCCTTGAATTCACAGAGATCCCCCTGCCTCTGCCTCCTGAGTGCTGAGATTAAAGATGTGCACCACCACCTCAGTAGATGTGCACACCTTGATCCCAGCGCTTGGGAGGCAGGTGGCTCTTTGAGTTTAGGCTAGGCCTTGCCCTCCTGGTCCTTCAGCCTCTACCCTGCCAAGTGCTGGAATGACAGGTATGCACCCCACACCTGGTTTATGTGGTGCTGGGGCTGGGACTCAGGGTTTCATGCATGGTAGGCAAGTGCTTTGCCAGCTGAAGCCAGCCCCTAGCCCAGGACCTATTTTATTAATTTTTATTTCATGTGCATTGGTGTTTTTTGGCTGCATGTATGTCTATGTGAGGGTGCCTATGAAAACGGAATTACAGACAATCGTGGGTCACTATGTAGACACTGGGAATTAAACCCATATTCTCTGGAAGAGCAGCCAGTGCTTCTAACCACTAAGCCATCTCTCCAGCTCCTTTAGAGCCTATTTTAAATCACTCCGCAGGAAGGGCAGAAATTTCAAAGGTATATTTCTGTTCTGTTTGTTGTGTTCCCCAGCTGGCATTGTATCTGTAACCTCTGCAGGAAACTTTGCCCATCTAATCCATTCCCTCCTATATCCCCCCAAACTCACCTGTGGCCCCACTTCTCCCAGTTCACCTTTCAGACCTGGATATCCAGGGAAGCCCTTGGAGGAGGAGAGATGAGTGAGCAGTGTGGCCATCTGGCATGGATGTAACTCTCCCAATGCAGACCCCTTACTCACCACAGGGCCTGGGCGCCCAGTGAGCCCTACTGGACCAGGGGGCCCTTTCATGGACAGCTGGAAAGACAGACAAGAGTCCCCCATAAGACCACAGAAGCACTACAGAGTGAGGAGCGTGCCTCCTCCGCAGGTTGCAAATTTCTTCCCCGTTTATTCCAGTGTTGATAATGCTTTGAGGCTAGCCTTTTGGAAGATGACTGGGATTAGATAAAATCAGAAGGGTGGGGTCCCCATCCCTTTAAAAGAGTAATGGCTCATCCTCACGCATGTGCTATCTTGCCTTGCACTGCCCTGCACCAGTTACAATGCACCCAGCTAGGTGGCAGCAAGCTGCTCTGGGACTTCCCAGCCTCCAGAATCATAAGCCGAAACCTCCGTAAAGCACCCAGGCTCAGGATTTTACAATAACAGCGGAAATCCACAGCAAGCATCTTCAGGAGAGAGACTTCCTCAGTCTCCCAACCAGTCCTACGTGAACCTTTATTTCTGCTGTCCCTCACATGTCCCACTCACCTGAGCCTGTTGCAGTACTGCCTGAGCCTGGGCCTGCTGGAAGGAGACTGGGGGTCCTTTCATCGAGCTGCTTGCTAAATGGAACTAAGAAACAACTATCGATGAGTAGAGATCCACAGGAAGGCATCCCCTGGGGTCAGGACTCCACTGCCCAGGGATGGGAAGCTCCCTCCTTACCGGCATCATAATCACTGTGCCGGGCAGGCCCCGGACTCCGTCAATGCCTGGGATTCCTGGGAGGCCAGCAGGGCCCTGAGAGAAGGAGCAAGACAGATGGGTGGATGAAGGAGGGAAGAAACAGAGGTGAGGACAGGAGACAGAAGATGAGAGGGGACAGAGAGGGAAAGAAACAGAGAAGGAGCCTGATGACCTGAGTTTGATCCCCCGAGAGATCCGCATGGTAGGAGAGAAATGAGTCTTGCTCAGGTGACAGGGCACATGCCACTCCCCCCCCCCATGTGTGCACGCACACGAACAAAATAGATAAATTAAAATGTCATGAAAAATTTAAAGACCCACAAAAGCAGGCACAAGGAGAAAAATGGGATGAGAGGTCAGAGCTCACAGATGGGGGTGATGTCACTTCTGGGACAGTGGTTCCAAATCCCCCACCCCACACACCCACCCGAAATCCCGCCCCAGCACAGGGATAGACTCCAGTGGGGGGCCTCTTACCGGTAGACCACGGTCCCCAGGGAAGCCCGGAGGCCCAGGAGGGCCTGAAGGACCCGATATTCCCTGTGGAGACAGAAATTAAAGGTCAGGGGAGATGCAGAACTAGCTGGCTTCTGACACACCTATGACTTTGACTTCTGGCATACCTCCTGACTCTACATAGTGAGATCGAGACCAGCCTGGGCTATAAAAAAGGAAAGGAAAGAAGGAAGAGACAGGAGCTACATGAGCATCTAGTAGCATAGCTGCCTGGTGTGGGCTCTGGAAGGCAGGGGGTGGGGAAAGAGGCTGGAATGTGGGCCTAGAACCAGTACTCACCCGGGGTCCTGGAGCTCCTGCAGGCCCCTCAAACTGCTGTCCCTAGGGAGGGGGAGACAAGTGTGACCCCTGTTCTCACGAGGCCCCTCAACCTCCTCACAGCTTTCCATCCTCTCACCTGCTCCACTGTCGCAGGTTCTCCTTTCGCTCCCTTTTCTCCAGCACCCTGGGGACAGTGTGAGGAGAGAGGAGACATGAGGGCAGAGACAGAGACAGGAGGGGAGAAGGACTGCTCTCTGTAAAAGCACAGACCACACAAGCCTGATGACCTGGATTCAGTCTTTGGTCTCCACCGTGAAGGGAGAGGACTGACTCCTGAAAGTCATCCAAGGTGAAAGGCATGGACTCCAAAGTCCTCTTCCTCCTCCTCCTCCTCCTCCTCCTTCTTCTTCTTCTTCTTCTGTTTGTTTTTTTTCTAGACAGGGTTTCTCTGTGTAGCCCTGGCTGTCCTAGAACTCACTCTGTAGACCAGGCTGGCCTCGAACTCAGAAATCCACCTGCCTCTGCCTCCCGAGTGCTGGGATTAAAGGCGTGTGCCACCACTGCCCGGCAACTCCAAAGTTCTTATCATGGCTCTGCCTCTTACCCAGTGATGCTGGGACCTTATCCAAACCTGCGGCCATCCACAGGTAACTCATGAAGTCATTTAGTATGTGACACCCATATGGCAAATGAGTTACAACCCTTGACACACATGATGACTTATCCTCATTGTTAACCTGACTGGATTTGAAATTGTCTAGGAGAGGCCAGGTGTGGTAGCTCATGCTTTAATCCCAGCACTCAGAGGCAGAGGCAGGAGGATCTCTGGGAGTTCAAGGCCAGCTGGGTCTACATAGCAAATTCCAGGATAACCAACCCAGGGCTACACAGTAAGAATCTGTCTCGAATGAATGAATGAATGAATGAATGAATCCAACAGGAACAACAAAATGGAATCTCCCAGATTGGTGAGATGAAACTGTGGGTGTGTCTGGATGCTTCCAGAGAGAATTCCCTGAGGAAGGCATCCAGAGGGACAGTGGTGCTTCCCCAGACAGAATGAAAGGGGAGGAGAGCGTGGGGCCAACAGAAAACAGTCTTCCCTACTCACTGCTTTCCCTTCTCCTCCCACCACATGCTCCTGTCTCCATGATGATGCTCAGCCGTGTGGGGCAACTGCGGCAACCCTTTGCAATGTGAGCAAAGCAACCTCTCCTCCCGCCGTTGTCCCCGCCAGGTATTTTCTCCCAGCACAAGAGAGGTAACTGAGCAGGAAGTCAGTGCACGCCTCAAGTCTGACTCCGCCTCTGCCAGCACCAAGGAGGACCAGGACTGCCTGCCCCTCTCGCCTCAACCACCCAAGGCTTTATGACTAAGAACTCCGTCTCCCTGCTCAGGAGTCAGCCCCAAGTCTTTCTTCCCAGCCTGGATGGGCTCCCCTGGATTCTAGAATCTTCTAGCCATCCCTGGTTTGAAATCTCCCTTGAATGTCAAACAGATGGTACAAATTCAAGACACCCCCAGGAGGTGACAACCATCACTTCTCCAGCAACAAGAGCAAAAGGAACCAGGTCCCCCAACTGGAGTCTCTACCCCATTGTTTGCTAGCTCTATGAGCTTCCCCACGGACTCTCTGGCTCCCCCTACTGTTCATTCAGCAGGCAGGGCACGCAGAGAGCTGGAAGCAGGTTTCCACTGGAAATCAAGTAGCTTCTCCCTTGCTAAAGGCCACCAGCATTGCCACCACCCCCCCACAAACACACCCCCATCACACTGCAAGTGCTTGGTAAACATTTTGCAGCTGCAACTGTGCCAGGGTCACACAAAGGAAGTTGACACAAAACAAACACAGTCAAGAAAAAGAATGTGGGTATCCACAGCCCATCTCCTGATCCAGCTCCCCTAGACTCACAGGAAAGATCTGGAACTCAGTCTGTAAAGGCTGTTCTGCTGCCTGGAACTTGGGGCCTATGGTGGAGCCACTTCCTTCACCTTCCACAGTAGTGTCCATCTCTGGAGTCCTCCGCTCAGTTTCAGCACCAGAATCCAGCTCCTATGAGGACATTGGGAACGATGAGGTTTGTTCTTGGCTATCATCTTCACCACCCTACCCCCTGGCCCAGCACCATCCACACCCCAACAACCTGCAAGACCGTGGCATTTCGTCCAATCGTGACAGTGGTGGTAATGGCCATGGGTGTGGGAGTCGGAGGCAGGTGGGAGACTGGCTTCTCTGTCTCAGGGGTGTGAAGGGAGGTCTGCAGCAGAAATGGAAGGAGTGTCAGATCTGGGGTGAGGCCAATTAAGACAAAGAGGAAGAAAAGGAGGAGACAGGGCTCTCCCTTAGGGGAATCACCAGCTCGGGGGAGGGTAGACAGAGATAGCTTCCCACCAAGTATAGAGGCTGGTGGGGGGAAAAACAGGTGCCTGGTACAACCAGTCCAAGGTAGCCAGAGGGGAACCCTCCTCAGATACAAGAGGAGCAGAGCAGGGCCAAATCTCCCAGGCCTGGGAGCAGAACTGGATCGGCTCCCGGGCCCAGTGGTTAAAGTCAAAAGCCAGCGCTCAGGGCCAGACTCCCGGAAGCCCAGCCCTCCAAGTCTTCTCCCCTGACAGCTCAGCGGTCAGCCAGCCAGGCTGCAGCTTCTCCAGCCTGGACAGCTGCAGAAGAACTGGGTCAAGACAGAGAAAGAAAGTCACAGGGGCATAGGTCAGAACTTTGGTAGTCATACTGTGGGACAGAGAGATCTAGAACTGATATCTAATGATAACCAGTGACCCCTCCAACCAAGGACTTCAAGCAATGACCCAACTGATGACTTAGGACCCAGTAATTTACCAGCCAATAACCTACAAAATTAACCCAAATTATTCCAAGTACCAATGACTACTGGATGAGCCCTGCCTTCATGATTCCCATCAGTGGCTCCAAACAGAAAGCCTTCCATCCAGGGACCCAACTATGACCTGAAATGGAATCATCCAACAAAAATCACTATTTAGTGATCCCCAAAATACTGAACCCTCTCTGGGATCCTCAACCAATTATTCCACTGACAATAACTAATTATGTCTTCTAGCAACCTCCCTAATAAATAACCCTTAACCTTTAACCTTCAACTAGTGCATTGGCTTTTTTTAGCATCAACCCGACACAGCCTAGAGTCACCTGGGAAGGATGTCTGTGAGTGTTTAGATCAGCTGGACCAGTGGGAGGTCTCTGGGAGGTTGTCTTGATTGTTAACTGAAAGATCCAGCCCACTTTAGTTGGCCCCTCCTAGGCAGGAGGGTCCGAACAGTATAAGAAAGGCAAATGCTAGCTGAGAGCCAGCAAGCAGGAATACATGGACTTACTCTCTCTGCTCTTGATTGTAGATGTAATGCTTTAAGTTGCTGCCTTGATTTCCCCCAAATAAGGGACTATAACCTGGAATTGTAAGCTGAAATAATCCACTCTCTCCTCTAAGTTGCTTTTGGTCAGGAGAGGGGTTTTTGTCCTTTTGGTTTTTTATTTTTGTTTTTTAATGTGTATGTATGTGTGCATTCATGCCCACTCACACAGGTGCCACGTGAGTGCAGGTCCCCCGAAGAGGGCATCAGATTCCTTTGAATTGGAATTACGGGCTGTTGTGAGCCATGTAAGGGGACACTGTTGCATCTTCATCAAAGGCAACTGTAACTATGAAAGACCCTCAAGGCCCAGCCTGTGCCATTCCCTTGTAGAAGGAGGTCGGGAGCAGGCATTTGCCCTTCATCTGAGGTCCAGCCACTCTCTCCTGGACCTCCCTCCCAGCTATCTATAATTCTGTCCAGGCTGCACACGGTTTCCTGGTCTCCGGGAAGGCAAGAGTACTGAGTGTGAAGGCTGACTAAAGGTGCCTCCATTTGTGCAGCTAAGAAGAAAGCATCCACGCTTAGTATGACTGCGTAGGGGTCACCCACACCCCAGTAAGTAACCCCTCACCTTAGCTCTCCGTAAGTACAGCCAACCAACTCATTGGTTTCCCAAGCTAGATCTGAGTGAAATCATACCTTGGTTGGCCATTACTTCCCTACCTATTGGCTCATGTCTACCAAGAAAAGTTCATACACATCAAAGACCAGTCAAAATACCAACAGTGACCTTTATCAACGACCTTTACCAACGGCCTCCAAGGGAAGACCTCAACTAGCAGCTCCTCACACATTCACCTTAATGAATAATTCCCTCAGCCAGTGATCCTAAATAGCATCCTCAGGAAGTGAGGGTGATCAGGATGTCACGTCTGTCACCCTGCCGGTCTCCAGGACTGACTTGGCTGGTCCATCTCGCTAGGCAGCTGTCCCCTTCCTCCTTCATTGCTCCATGTGTCACTCCCAAAGGTGCAAGCTCAAAGAGATGACCTTTCCTGACGGGGTCGGGAGTATCTGTGCTCCCCTGCTAGAACCTCCAGATGAGTTTCCAAACAGTGCCGTCAAAGGAAAAATCCCTACTGGTGACCCCAACAGTGAACCCCACATACTGACACAATAACCAATGCACCTGTAACCTGTTACCCCAGCTGATGACCCCCTCGTTAAGACTTCACTATGACCCTTCTAATCATGGGGTCCTCTTGGGTTCCGAGGTGACTCCTCCCCCCCCCCCAAGAGTACAGAGTGTGGAATAGACATGAAAGAGCCCCTGACACAGGACCTAGCATTCCCTTTGGCCAAGAGAATCAGACCTCAGGAGTCAGGCTCTGAGGACCAATACAAAGATGAGGGGTCAGAGACCGGTGGGCATCAGGCAGCAAAGAGCAAAGCAAGGGATTCCAGGTTCTTACCTGGTTCTCAGGGGCACTAGGGGTTGGACTCAGTCTTGAGGTTTCCTTGTCTTTCTTTCTTCCCTTGCCCTTGCCCTTTCGACCCCGCCCCTTTTTCTTTCCTTTGCCCTTTCGACGACGAGGGGCAGGTGTTTCTGATTCATCTTCTTTGGGGGCCTGAGGAAAGGGTCCTAGTTAGGGCTACAATCTTACCCCATTGGAAATACCATCTCTTGAGTCACTGAGGGCTAGGGCACACTCATTATTATCACTCGGCCTGTGGTTCACTTAGGTGTGTGTGTGTGTGTGTGTGTGTGTGTGTGTGTGTACACGTGTGTGCACATGCATATGGAAGCAAGAGGTCATTCCTCAGGCACCATCCACCTTGCCATGTGGACGGCATGTGAACCCAGGGATCCTCCTGCCTCAGCCTTCCCAACACTGGGATTGCAAATGTTCTACCACGCTCAGCGTTTCCACACAGACTGGAGATCAAACAGGTCCTAGTGCTTGAAACTGAAGGCTCTTGACTGATGGAGCCATCTCCCCATGCCCAGGAAGAATTTTTTGTTGTTATTGTTATTGCTGATATTTTGGAGACAGGATTGTGCACTGTAGCCTAGGCTGGCTCCAAAGTCATAGTCCTTGTCATCAGTCGCCTGAGTACAGAGGGACCTAAGATGCACCTCACCACGTCTTCTGTGATCTGCCCTTGTTCAGCTCCTTGTTTCTTGGTCATCATCCACTCTCTCTTGATACCTACAGAGAGGGATGCATCACCTGCCACCTGGGACCCCACTCACCCCTCTGGTTGTGGAATCTGGGAGTTCACAGCCAGGGAGATAGCGCTCACAGGCCTGGAAGGCAGCCTGAGGGTCTGGAATTAACAGCAGCTCCTGAATGTCTCCCTAGAAAGGAGGAAAAGGAGCCACAGGATGATTCTGGCTCTAGTTTCCCAACATGTTTCTGCTCGTCTCCAGCCATGAAGCTGCAGTGCCTCCTACCCAGAGCACCCTAAGGAAGGGAAGACCTGCAGCATCTACAGGTAGCAAAGAAGCAAAGATCTCACCAGCCTCATAACACCGCGGGACAAAACATACCCAGTGTGATGGCTAAGCTTGTCAACTTTGTAAAATTACATTTATTTATTTAAAGTGTGTGTATGCACGTGCACAGGTGTGCCAGGTCACTCCTGAGTGGGGCTGAGAGGACAACCTACAGGGTTCCGTTCTCTCCTTCCACCACATACTTTTCGGGTTCAAGCTCAGGTCACAGACTTAGCAGCAAGCACCTTTGCTGACTGAGCCATCCTGCAGGCCCCTAGATAGTCAAGTCATCTAGAATTATGTCTGACACAAGCCTCTGAGAGTGCCTGGGGGGATTATCTACATTAAGTTAATTAAGGTGGGAAGGCCCATCTTAAATGGGATGGCACTATTCCACAGGCTGGAGTCCTGGGCTAGTTAAAAAGAAGAGAGTGGGCTGAGTACCAGCATCCATCTCTCTTTCCTGACTTCAGATGCTGTCTGACTTGCTGCCGCCTCTCACTCCTCGCAATGAGGGGCGGTGTCCTCAATCTGCAAGCCCAAGTAAACCTTCATGCTTCTGTCTTGCATTTTGTCACAGTAATGAAAGCCATGACAAATATACTCAGCTCCTGCCCCCTGAAGCTCAAGGTCCCTTTCCTCTCAGGCCACCTCTGTATGTCAGGTACTAAACAGCAGGTGGCTCACTAGAGAGATGAGGACCCCACATGGGCATGCACTATCCTGGCCACCAGCACTGCATTGTGTGGTGGTCTCAGCCATCTGCTACAAGCATTTATTCAGGCAGGGACCAAGGATGCATGTGCATGGAGACCTGATGTCTTGCTGATTTACTGAGACTCTCTTGTGCAACACTCCCTTCCTTCAGCTCTGTGGGGTGGAGACTGGACACCTTCTCTGCTCTCTTCTAGTTTAGGCTGGGGACAGAGCTCCCCACCCTCTGCCTCAGTTTCCTCTGCCACTGAACCACATACCTCAAAAGACTCCTCCCTGCTGTCCTGGGTTCCCATCACAGTGAGTCCAGCTGTACTTATAAACCGAGGCCCCTGACCAAACATGGGGGCCTGAGGTTCACAGTCAACCACTAGGGTCACCGTGTTACCACTGATGCTGACTGCCACACGGTGCCACCTGCAAGAGGAACATGTCTCAGTGCAGGGATTTCCACAGGGAACCCCTTTCCTTCCCCATACTCACCTGCCATCCATAAGGTTGACCTGCTTGGGGAGGGGTCTGAAGGAGTCACCAAGGAGACCCAGAGCTGGCCCCAGTGCCAGCCCCAGCTGCCGGACACCTTTCTCATCATAAATAGACAGAAGGACAGACTGGTTGGCTGGCTGGGCCCGCAGAGTGAACAGCACAGAAAAGTTCTCAGGAAAATGTCCATCTGTGTGGCAGAGGTAAAGGGAGCAGGTTAGACAGCCAGGGTGACTTTACCCTTCCAGGATGACCCCCACCCCAGCCTTCCTGTTCTGACGTACCTGGAAAGAGCTGCCTTGTGGGGACACTGAGAAGGCTGGACTTGTCCACCCTGAATGCTCGGTCACCCTGTGGAATCCTCTGGGGGCAGAAGCCAGGCCCTTCTGCCACCCCAGCCTGGTCCCTATGCACACCCAAGGCTTCCAGTACATCCACAGGTTCTGCTGTAGAGAGACACTGGGGTGAGAAGGTGTGGCCAGAACCAGCACAGGAATTGCACCTGATTGTACAGTCTCCAGTCCTGATAGCTTCTCAGAAAGCTGAGGCAGGAGGCTCCTCTACCTGCTCTACACAGTGAGTTCAAGACCAGCCTGAGCAACTTGAGATTCTGTCTGAAAATTGAGAAGTTGGTGTTTTTTTGTTTTGTTTTGTTTTGCCCAAAACTCCATAATACTTGCTCAGGTTTTGGGGGCTCCTCTCCTTCCAGTGCAGGAAAAAGTGAGTGGCCTGGACTAGTAGCCCCTCCCCCACTGCCCCACAATGTTCCTGGTACATCCATCTGTTGACTGGTTGGTTCTTTCCCCCTAAGTTTTTGGTAAGAGAAAAAAAGCTGACCTAGTTCTAGGATGAATCAAATCTTCCTGGCTGGAGCCCCAGAGCCAAGCCTTCCCCTTCTCCCTACACCCCCACACTGGTTCCTTGGGCAGCTTCCCGGCATAGAGCTCCCTTGCAAGGGAAAACCCACAAGGGGAAAAGGGGTGTGTAGGGGTGCATGCTTCTTAGCCCTCATAGACTCCTCCCTCTGATCCCCAGCCCCATAGCCCTCCCTGTGACTCCCAGGACCCACAGACTTCCCTCTTATTCCTTCATCTGACTCCCCCTGACCTCCTCCCTCTGACTCCCCATCTGACTCCCCCTGACCTCCTCCCTCTGACTCCCCATCTAACTCCCCCTTGACCTCCTCCCTCTGACTCCCCATTTGACTCCTCCTGACCTCCTCCCTCTGACTCCCCCTTGACCTCCTCCCTCTGACTCCCCCTTGACCTTCTCCCTCTGACTCCCCATCTGAGTCCCCCGACCTCCTCCTTCTGACTCCCCATCTGACTTCCCCCTGACCTCACCCTTTGACTCACCATCTGACTCCCCCCTGACCTCCTCCCTCTGACCTGGGCCCGTTTTATCACCTTCTGGCCATCTATTCTGATAACCCCCTGATCTTCTCCCTTTCTCATCCCAGAAAAGAAAGAATAGGTCTGGCCCCACAGGTCCCTAATCCACGCCATCTTTGCAGCCCCACCCAGGCAGCTTGGCCAGTGTTAACTGAATCCACATGGTTTGTGCAGGGCGGGTGAGGGCTTCCCCTGGGCCCAAAACCCCTGGCCTGTCCCTTCCCCTAGCAAACTGTCCCACTAACCCCCTGACCCAGACTTTTGGCAGAGCCAGGTTCTGCTAAATCTGCTAGGACCAACCTCACTTCAGAGTGGCTCAGCTGACCTCACCACTGAGAACTGGGTTGGGGGACTAGTCTTGAGGAGGAAGGGAATGAAGACCCCCATCCCAGCTACACCCTTTACCCTCCAAACTTTGTAGAGCCCTGTTCAGGTCCCTGTATCCTCACTTCTGTCCATTCTACCTTCTCTCCCACTCCATGGCCCGGGTCTGAAATCAGTCAACAATCAATCTTGCTTTCTTGGTATTCTCTCTCCATCTGTTCCCCAATCCCCACCCCACCCCACCCCCATCTGTAATTGTCTCTTCAGTGGCCAGGCTGTCATTAAGAAGCATTTGGATTACAACTCCCCCAACCCCTGGGGCTGAATTTGGGCTCTCAGGCTCTGCTAACCACAAGGTCATCCCCCAGGGTCATCCCAGCTATCCCTATGGACTGGGAGCCCAGGGAAGATTTAGAGCCACATCATCCGGTAGAGGGACTTTGCCCAGCTCAGTTTATTGTTTTTGTTTTCAAGACAAGGTCTACTGTGGGCCAGACTGGTCTTGAACTCCTGGCCCTCTGTTGTTCACCTCCAGAGTGCTGAGATTGCAGACATGCTCCACCATGCCCCATTTATGCAGCGCTGGGATGGAACACAGGGATTTGTGCATGCTAGGTGAATACTTTACCGACTGAGCTGCTTCCTAACACAGATCTCAGCTTCTATGCATTAGGAAAAAGGGTATCCCCTGGTCACTGCTCACTCCCATTGCAAAAGTCCTCCCTGCCATCTAACCCAAAAGACTCTTGATTCAGCCTTGAGTCCTCTTGGCAATGACCTTTCAAGAGCTGACTGCCCTTTCTCTCTCATGGCTCCATGACAAGGAAACACACAAGAGCCATTGAGCCTGTGGGGCATGCAGGAGAGGTCAGGAGCTGCCCAAACTCTCCCCCCACGTACACACCCTTTCCCTGCCTTGGTCAAGGCCTTGAGGGAGATGCCTGGTGGGGTCTATGATGTGGAGGAAGGCAGGTAGGGATCCAGCTGGGTCATGGATGGAATTCCCCAAAAATTCATGCAGGATAATTTGCAAGCGTGGGACTTGCCACTGGTTGAAGTATAGGCAGTTAATTACATGAAAAGTCTAGAGGACTGACAAGATGGCTCATCAGGTAAAGGCACTTGCTGCCAAGCCCGATAATGTAAACTGAAGCCCAGTAACCCACATGCTGAAAGGAGAAAACTGGCTCCTTCAGGTTGTCTGACTTCCACATGTGGACACACACACACACACACACACACACACACACTGAAGAAATGTGAAAAAATAAAAAATTTAAATTTGATGCCATCATTCAGTATGAGTGGGGGCCCTGGCAGCTAGATCTCCACACCGGACACCCCACAGGCCAGATTTGTAATGGGAGCTGGAGGCTTTAACCCCCAGATTTCTCCCACGCAACGCAAGGGAAAATATGACCAAGTCACTGAGTGGGCGACTGCTTGGGGAAGATGACAGCATTGGTCTGCGGACCATCGAGAAGCATGTATGAGAATCTAAAACCACAGGAGAGTCCCGCATGGGTGGCAGATGGGGTTGCCTGGGTGTGGCCATGAGTTGCACATTCCTGGAGTCCCGGGGGTCTTGTATTCTGAATGAATGCCTGAGGTTGCATGACCCTGAGGTTCTGTGAGCGTGGGAACGGGGCATAGGCCAACACGGAGTTCTCCACGTGCTCTGCAACCTCCCTAGACTCAGCAGAAACTGGGAAAGTAGAGTCAGTGTATGCGTGTGGCCTCTGGGGACAGAACGCACCTTCCTTTCCTTCTGGGAGGTGAGCTAGGTCATAGAAGCCCTGCTCATCCATCACTTAGAGGGTCATCGTGTCATCTGACCACTGCCACCCGCAGACCCCCTAAGAGGCGTGGCTGGGGCACCAGGCCACATGCTCACAGCTGGGCATGCGTCAGCGGTGACTCACCCGTCCCTTAGCCCTGGGGACCCCCTTGGGGGACCTGAGAAATTCTTCAGAAAAAATCAACCCAGGATCTTGCAGCTTGGGTACGTTGCAACTTCTACTTGGCCGCCCCCGCGGGCGCTCAGCCCCACCCTGCCTCGTGCAGCACCCCGCCTCGCCCCTCACTGCAGCCCTCCCGTGGGCCCTGTCCATGGTGCTGATGCTGTGGCTCTAGGGAGAATGGGGTGGGGTAGGGGAAGGGGACGGAGGAGTGGGAGTCAATTTTAGGCGAAGAAGAGAGGATAATGTAAAGCTCTTGGAAGTAGTGCAAAAGGGAACTGTGCAGGCCAGCGAAATGGCTGGAGCGGGGTGCTTGCTGCAAAGTCTAGTGACCTGAGTTCTATTCCCGGGACCTACATGGTGGAAGGAGAGACCGACCCTCGAAAGTTAGTTGTTCATCTGACCTCCACACTCACTCTGGCACAAGTGTACACACACACACAAAGAGGGAGGTGACAGAGAGAGAAAGAGAGAGATGTGATTTTTAAAAGAAAGCTGAGAATTCCTGATTTGATTATCCCACTCACCACCAACCTCAGAAACAGGCACTCATGTTCCCGTGGGCAATAATATAAACCCCTAAATCCCAACTACGGCCAACCAAAGACAAATAAAGACATCTGTCACACATGATTACTCTCAAAAATCATCCCAATGGGGTTAGGGATGAGACTTGGTAGAGAGTGCTTGCTTACTCCCAATTCCACACGACCTGTCATCCCAGCACTGGGAGGGTAGGCGAGAAATGGAAGTTCGAAGCTACGACCTGGATTACATAGTAAGTTTGAGGCCAGCCTGAGCCACATGAGACCCTACCTCATACAACAGAGAGAGGAGGGAAAGAAATGCAGCTCCACAGACACGTTGAACTCTTGAATCTGACTATACACACCCTCCCGAGAACTGCCCTGTCACCCACACTTACACTACCCCAGTCAACTGTCACACCCAAGTGCACATATGCAACCACTCCTATAAAATACAGTTGGTTTGGAGCAGTTGTTTTGTGTTTGTTTATTTGTTTAAGACAGTGTAGCCAGCCCTGGATATCTTAGACTCCCTCTGTAGACCAGGCTGGCCTGGAACTCACAGAGATTCGCCTGCCTCTGCCTCCCAAGTGCTGGGATTAAAGGTGTGTGCCACAATGCCCGGCTTAAAATACGTTTTTAAAGGCAAGCTCTCATGCAACCCATGCTGGCCTCAAATTCACTATGTAGTTCAGACTGGCTCTCAACTCTTTATGGTCCTGCTTCCATGGTCCCAGTCCTGGGATTGTGGGTATGTAACGTTGTGGTTTTCTGTGGTGCTGAGGTGGAATCCAGAGCTTGGTCTGTCTTAGAAAAGCCATTTACCAACTGAGCTACAGCCCTATGTCTCATACACCCACCCTGGCCCTTTTTAGAGACAGGGTCTGCTTATGCCCAAGAAGCCCTTGAATTCAGTAAGTAGCCCAGACTAGTCTTGAACATGCAAACCGTCTAACTCTGCCTCTTGACTGTTGGGATTGCACTACACGCAGGAGCATTCATCTTCACACACAAACTTGTAAACACAACCCACAATTTTCCTAGCAACATCTCCCTCCTCACATGCACGCATCAGCTAGAGCTAAACCCTAGGGTCTCCACATCACCATGGCACCCCTTACGAACGACTTCTCCCTTGCACAAACGTTTTGGGGTCTCCCTTGCACCCTCAAACGCTATTCCAGCCCTTCGTCCCTGCTCACCAGCCAGCGTCCAGGACACGAGCTGTACGGAGGCGAGGAGCAGGCAGAGGCCGGCCTGAAGCTGGTCCAGTCTCCGGCAGCTTCTCATCCCAGCGGGGCCTGGTGCACCAAGGCCAATGGGGATGTGGACTAGTCTTCCTGGGAACAGTCACTCTGGACAGCCGGAGGCTGTGAGGATCTGCCGGAGACTGCCCGAGACCCCGCCCTGGCCGCGCCCTGCGCTCTAGAGCCCTGGCCGGGCGGGGCCGGGGCGGAAGGCTGGGAGAGGGGGGAAGACGAGGGGGGGTGGACCCACAGCTGCACGGAAAAAGTTTGCGAAGTGTGCGCCACGCGCTGATTGGCTGGCTGAGATCGGGGCCATTCTTGCCGGACTTCACCACGGGGACGATGGGCCACGCCCACCAACCCTAGAATGCCTCTCCTACTGGCTTTCTCAAAGGCTGTTTAGGCTGATCAAACCTTCAACCTCAAAGTAGAGAGATAGCTCAGCAGGGAAAGGCACTTAACCACCAAGACTTATGACCTAAGTTCTGTCCCGGACCTCACAGGATGGAAGGAGAGAACCAATACCCAAAAGCTGTTCTCTGACTTCCACACGTGTGCCACAGCACACACACACACCCCACACCTCAGACACACACTAAATAAATAAATGTAATCTTACTATCAAAGCACCTAAACTAAAGGCACAGTGGCCCATGCTTTTCATCCCAGGACTCCGAAAGCAGAGACAGGAGGATGTCTGAGTTTGAGGCCTGCCTTGTCTACATAGTAAATTCCAGGATAGTTAGAGCTAAATAGTAAGACCCTATCTCAAAAAGAAAGAAACAAACAAAGAAAGCATCTTCAGCCTCCCCTCAGACTAGGATTAGGTTTAAAGCTATACCTAACCCTTTCTGTCTCAAGGCCCACAAAGGAAGGGTTCCCAGCATCATCCCAAAGCCTGCCCTTTGAGATCTCACTTCTTTCCACAGTCCTCACAGGGATCCCCAGACTCTCCTCCCATTCTCTACACCTCCAAGAACCTTGGAATTTGGAATGTGATGTCTGGGGCCATCTTTAATCTCTCACTGTTGACTCCAAAACCCACTTCTCCAACCAACTTCTGTGTACATTCATGTCTTTGTGTGTGTGCATGGAGTGGGGGGTATACATGCATGCATCCATGCTTGAAGACCAGACAGACCTTGGCTACCTTTCTCCATCACTCTTGTCCCTTGTTTTTTTGTGGCAATGTCTCTCATAGAACCTGGAGCTCTCCAGTTTGGCTAGTCTGACTGGCCACTGAACCCCAGGGAGCCTCCTGTCTCTCCCTCCACAGTGACTGGATTCTAGGCATGGGCTAATGCACTCAGCTGTTTACATGGGTGCTGGGATCTGAACTCGGGTCCTTGGAGTCATATCCTCACTCTTGTACAACAAGCACTCGAGTGACTGAGCCCTATGCTTAGATTTTTTTTTTTTTCAATTTTACTGAGTGGGGATGGAACCCAGTGCCTCCTCTTATGTGAACACTGCCACTGAGCCACTCCCCAGACTGTCCTCCAAACTCTTAATCTCCAAAGAAAGGACTTGGCCTCCATCCTTCCATTCCTTCTGCCTCATCCTCAGATCATTCAAGGGAGACACCCACCCCAATCCTAAACCCCCATCAGATGAGACCTCCCAAGGTGCCCACCCCTGCTCTGCAGTTGGCTGATGCAGACAAGTGATTTTGCCTAGGGAGAAATCAAAGCGGTGAGTCGGTTCCCAAGTGCCCCTCCTGGGCAATTAAAAGGTGGTGCCAAACTGTTCTGCCCCTCCTGGGCAATTAAAAGGTGGTGCCAAACTGTTCGCTCTAGGCCTGGGTTCCTCAGACAAAGAGTCTCTGTCCCTGGAGAGAAGTGGGTGGAGCCCTATGTAGCTGGAAGAGACTGGGTTCCCTAGGGTGGAGGGAAAGCAGAGAATCTCCCCTCCCCAAGAGACAGGCTTCTCTAAACAAAAGGCTATCACAAAGTCCTATCCCTGGCCACCTTACTAGGAAGTTCTTCTGGCAGTCTAACTACTTTTTAACATTTGCATATTCATCATCTGTATGTATGTGTGCCTGCACTCCTGCACAAATCTCAAAGCTTTCCAGAAGAGTCAGAAGACAACTTTGGGAGGTCAGTTCTCTCCTCCTCTTCCTCCTCCTTCTCCTCCTTTTCTTCCTCCTCCTTCTCCTCCTTCTCTTCTTCCTCCTCTTCTTCCTCCTCCTCCTCCTCTTCCTTCTCCTCCTCCTCCATTACCACCACCACAAGTCCCTGGGATTGAACTCAGGGCATTGGGCTTGGTACCTTTATCCACTGTGACATCTGTCTGCCCCTAGTCTAACTTCTTGACATCTGACTTTTTGAGGGGAAGGGATGTTGGAACAGAAGCCAGGTCTTGTGCATGCTGGGCAAGGGTTCTACCACCCAGTTATATCCCCACTGTGCTCTGACTTCTGTCAGGGAAGACTTGCAACAACATGCTTCCTGCTTGTTCCTCTGTCAACTAGACCTTTTACACGCAGAGTCAGGAAGGGAAGAAATGCTCATTCCCTCTTTAAACGTGCTGACATACCACAATAAAAACATTCAGAATCACTTACAAGCCAAGCAGTGGGGGCATGACCTGGGACCCCAGCACCTGAATGGCTGACAGTCTCAAATTCAAGCCCACCTGGATTACAGGGGGGGCCATATCTCAAAAGAGACAAAACGCTGGAGAGCTGGTGACAGCCCACAGGGTGAAGATGCTTGCTGCCTGCTGAGCACACCAACCCAAACTGGATCCTTGGAACCCACAAGGTGGAAGGAAAGAACTGACCTCTGCAAGTGGTCTTCTGACCCCCTTGTGCATGCCATAGCCTGTGAACACACACACAGAGAGAGAGAGAGAGAGAGAGAGAGAGAGAGAGAGAGAGAGAGAGATGTAGTTTTTAAAGAAGGAGTCTGAGCACAGCAGCTGAAGAATGAACATTTGTTCACTCTCAGGGCTGGGCCTTGAACTGTATCTCCATTCCTTTATTTGTTTGTTTTAGCTGAGACAGGTTCAGACTAAATTGCCAGCCTTAAGGAAAGCAACCACTAAGCATGGTGGTGCACCCCTTTAATCCCAGCACTCTGGAGGCAGAGGCAGGTAGATCTCTGTGAACTTGAGACCAGCCTCTACAGATCAGTTCCAGGACAACCAGGAGTATATCTAGAGACCCCGTCTCATTCATAAATAAATAAATAAATAGCTCAGACTCTCCATCTTCCTGCCTCAGCCTCCCATGCCAGTGCTGGAACTTACAGGCTTTACGCTCCTAGGGTTGGCTCGGCTATATGGGAGTTGAGGCTGCAGAAGTGAACAGTCTCTGCAGCTGCCTGGCCCGGGTCAGCCTCAGTCAAGTCCTCCCTGGGCGTCCTGGCTCTGCAGGGGATCAGGTGGCTGGGGTTTAGGAGAGATGAGCTGAGGCAGGAGGCCCAGTGGGGGTAGGGCAGGGACTGTGCAGGTTCCTGAGAGGATCAGCATGGCCTCTCAGCCTCGGAGGGTGCTCATCTCTGGCTGTTCATCAGGGATCGGCCTTGAACTCGCTCTTCAGCTGGCTCATGACCCCAGACAATGTTACCAGGGTAAGGTCACAGCTTCTAGCACTCTTTCTATTATCACAGCCTCCTGAGTGTAAGTTGGATACATGGGTCTGGGAAGACCCTGGACGTAGAGGAAGTTCCTTGCACTCTCTCCGCTCATACATATTTCTTTTTATATTTTAAGATTTATTTATTTTTGTATGGGGGGGTGTTTTAGCTGCATGTATATCTGTATACCACTTATGTACCTGATTCCCAGGGAGATCAGAAAGGATGTCAGATTCCCTGGAGCTGGGGTTAGAAACAGCTGTGAGCCACCCCATGAGTGCTTAGAACTGAACCTCGGTCCTCTGGAGCATCTCTCCACTCCCTCACATGTATTTCTTGAATACTGGATGACAGAAAACAAGTTATGAGCAAGAAAAAGGGTGGAGTGGGAGGTGTGTGTGCACACGAAGGTGCAAAGATTTAAAATTGGTAGTATGTTTGCCTAGCAAGTATAAATCCCTGGGTTTAATAGAACCCAGTTGTGGTGGTACATGTATATAATCCCAGCACTTAAGAGGTAGCCAGAAGGATCCGAAATTCATGGGCAGCCTCAGCTACATAGCAAATTCAAGACTAGCCTGAGTTACATGAGACCCTGTCTGGAGAGAGAAACAAAAAACAAAAAACAAAAAAAAGGCCCATGAAGGGGCACATCTGAAACTCTACTATTCACAAAGTTGAGGCAGGAGGAATTCAAGGTCAGCCTAAGCCACATAGTGATATCTGCCTCAAAATAAAATAGGCAAGCAAACAAAAAACCTTCAGCTCTGGGTAGCGTACAGAGACAGCAGCAGAGGCAGGCAAATCTCTGTGAGTTTGAGACCAGTCTGGTCTACAGAGCATGCCAGGACAGACAGGGCTACACAGAGAGAACCTATCTCAAAGAAAGAAAGAACAAAAGAATGAAAGAAAGAAAGAGTCTATGGCCATACCACCCTGAATGCACCCCATCTCGGCTGATCTCAGAAGCTAAGCAGGGTTGGGCCTGGTTAGTATTTGGATGGGAGACCACCTGGGAATACCGGGTGCTGTAGGCTTTTCCCTGTCTCAAAAAAACAAAAAAGAGAAAGAAAGAAAGAAAGGAAGAAAGAAAGAAAGAAAGAAAGAAAGAAAGAAAGAAAGAAAGAAAAACAAGAGAGGGAGGGAGGGAGAAATGGTAGGGGACCACGAAATGTTAAAGTGATAAAGTGAGGTGGTGGCACACACCTGTAGTTCTTGCTCTCAGGAGGCAGAAGCGTGGGGGTGGGGGTGGGGGTGGGGGTGGGGGTGGGGGTGGGGGTGGGGGTGGGGGTGGGGGTGGGGTCTCTGATTTTAAGACCAGCCTGGTCTATATAATGAGTTCTAAGACAGCCAGGGCTAATAGCAAGATCTTGTCTCAAAAAAAAAAAAAAAAAAAAGAAAGAAAGAAAGAGAGAGAGAAAGAAAGAGAGAAAAAGAAGGGGCTGGAGAGACAGTTCTGTGATTAAGAGTAGGATCCCAATTCAGTCTCCAGCACACACAGCCATCCAGGACCCCAGTTGAGAGCAGGCAATGTGTGGAGACAAAACACTCAGACAAAGTAAAGTACAAACCCTGAGGGGAAGTGTGGAGTGTGTGGGAGGAGCTGTCCGAGAAAGCATCTCAAAGAAGGCTGGTTCCAGCATTCCTGAGGTGGGTTGCTGACAATGCCAGATAAGCGGATTACAGCTCCAAGATGAAGCTCTTACTGTATTACGGTGCACCTGAACTTGAGGCCTTAGAGGGGCTGTTAGCTACTACAGCTGTGCAGGCCATCACTGAATCCTCTGACCCAGAGAGGAAGTTGGCAGACACTGTCACTTTGGAGCCAGCTGCCGGGGTGAGAACATCACCCCAGTTGGCAGAGCCGATTCTCCCAGCCCTCTGGGTTAGAGGTGGGCAGAGCTGTGCTTGTGAGAACATAAATTCCCCTGTGAGCAAGGCTGCATCCCTGCGGGTGGGTATACACACTGCCAGGGGG
>JADRCH010000163.1:556031-596216 GCA_019843965.1 Rhynchomys soricoides
GGAGAAGCTCTTGGAAAGACCCTCAGCGTGGCCCAGCTGGATGTGTGCAGTGATGAGTCAGTGGCGAACTGTCTCAGCCACATCGAGGGAGGACAAGTGGATGTGCTGGGTGAGAACTGATAGCCCCTGGGGTCACACACACACACACACACACACACACACACACACACCAACTCTTAAGTATATACCATCCATCAGCAAGATGACAACTTCTAGCCCTGAACAAAGGGTAGACCAGTTAGCCAAGAGTCTAAAGTACCAATCTGCTAATTAGAGATGCCAGACTGTGGAGGAGGGCTGCATGGGAGAGACATCCTCTCATAAGGAGAAAAGCATATGTGGTTGGAAAAATTACTTCAGTGAGTCATTCCAAGACAGGAGGATGATGAAGCAGACACTCACATCCTCACGGAGCCTGCTAAGGTGGGTGGGTCTGGCTATCTTGGTGCAGTTTTGGGGCAGATGGGAATTGCTCACACACGTATGACAAAGATTCGTTTTCCAGTAGCATTTCTACCCACCCACTCTCCCAGGCCCAGAGGCTTGTACCAAACCAAAACTGCTTGATACCACCTAGGTTCCACGTGTCTTCTCCCAGACTGGGTCTGAGGACTTGGGTCCTTGGGGTGGCTTCAAGCAGCACTCTCTCTACTACCCCTTAGTGAATAACGCAGGAGTAGGCCTTGTGGGGCCCCTGGAGGAACTCAGCCTAGCCACCATGCAGAACGTATTCAACACCAACTTTTTCGGGGCTGTCCGTCTGGTCAAAGCTGTGCTTCCAGGCATGAAGAGGAGACGTCGGGGCCATATCGTGGTGGTCAGCAGTGTTATGGGGCTCCAGGGTAAGTCTGGGGACACCCTCCCTGCATCCAGGATTAGAAGGCTATCAAATAGGTTTTAGCTCATAGTTCAAATGAACTTGTGTTGAGAAGGACTCTGAATGGGATTGATTTATCTTGTCTGTCCTGGTGAAGGAGTAGGCAGCAGCGATACGCATGTCAGCAGCAGCCACATCCCAGAATCAACTCCACTTCTGAAATACCCTTTCACTCACATTCTTGAAATCCAGTGATGCCTCAGAGCTCCTCCTCCTTGACAAAAGCCCCACCAGGCCCCAGGGACATAAATAGTGTTGGGACTCCAAGACTCAGCAGAAAAGACCATGGAGATCTATTTGTGATGTCTGCTATGGACCTACTCTCAAAGCCCCTACTCGCCATCTATGTTTCTGGGATCTTCTTCCTTCTCAAATCCTTCTAGATTCCCGTGCACATCCTAGATGTGCTCTATGATCTGACTCCTTCCTCAGCCACCCTCTAATTATGTCTGCTATGGAGAAGCATTAACAAGCCGCTGTGCCCATGGACCCTGGGGATGCCATAAGTAAATGAACCACAGATACAGATGAGGGAGAAAGGGGCGTTTCCTAGAAGCAGGTAGAGCTAAAATGTGGCAACACGTTGTCCAGAACGACCTTGTCCTGATGTTATGTGTGCCCATTGAGCAATCCCATACAGCCATGATTCTGGCCCCGAGCATCTCCTCATTCAGATGCCAAAATCCTCCTCCTTCTGTGTTCCGAAGACCGTATTACCCTGGGACCCACCGAGTCTGTCCCTGACACATACACCCGAGTTGTCCTCTTTCCTCCCCTCCCAGGAGTCATGTTCAATGACGTCTACGCAGCCTCCAAGTTTGCCCTGGAAGGGTTCTTCGAGAGTCTCGCTATCCAGCTTCTACAATTCAATATCTTGTGAGTCGCGCACCTGGGTGGGCAGAGGGAAGGGGGGATGGTGATTTGGGGGACGGTGAAGGAGAGCAAATGGAGGGTAAGTTAATAGAGCAGGGAACTCATGAGGCTGCTCCCCTCTCTGAGGACTGGCAGGCAGTTGACAGTTGCTTGGGGGGAAGAGACATTCTTCAGAGGTACAGCTGTTGGTAAGAAGCGGGCCCTGTAAGCAGCCCCTCACCCACTATCTGTCAGCAACCCCTATGAAGCTCACCAAGTCACAAAAAAGAAAGACATTAAAGAAAAAGGGGGGGGACTGGTTGAGGGGAGGGAAGGGTCAGCAGGAGTGTGAGGGGTGAATATGTCAAAGTACATTATATGCATAAGATACCCATTATTATGCATAATTAATATATGTTAATGAAAATCTTTTCAAAGTGGGGAGAGAAGAAGGAAGGAGAGGGGGATGGGCTGAGAAGACAGGAAGTAAAAAAAGATGAAATAATGACCACAGTGGGCTGGGGCTACAGCTTTGCAGGGAGCCATCTCAGCACTGCGAAATTATAACAATAACAACAATAATAAATACTAAGGAGGGACCAGACTTTGTGGCACACAACGTCCCAGCACTCAGGAGGCAAAGGCAGGCAGATCTCTGTGGATACAAGGCCAACCTGGACTACATAGTGAGTTCTAGGACAGTGATTTCTAGTGAGACTGTCTCAAAAGAATAACAACAATAATGACATCTGGAGAGAGAGGGGGGCGGATAGGACAGGGAGTGAGTTGGCTGGAGCCCAACAGCCAAGCCCTGACACTCTTCCCAGCGTCTCAATGGTGGAGCCAGGCCCAGTCATCACCGACTTTGAAGGAAAACTCTTGGCTCAGGTTTCCAAGGCCGAGTACCCAGACACTGACCCAGACACCTTGGGCTACTTCAGGGACTTGTACCTCCCAGCCTCCAGGGAGCTCTTCCGCTCTGTGGGACAGAGCCCACGGGATGTGGCCCAGGTAGGTGGACAATCACTATGGCTCAGGATGTTGGAGAGCTCTGTAAATCCGGGAACTCAAAGTCCCCTCCCACAGGTCATTGCCAAGGTCATCGGTTCCACCAGACCCCCACTCCGCAGACAGACCAATGCTCGCTACCTCCCACTGACTTTGCTTAAGGCCATGGACCCCTCTGGAAGCCTGTATGTGAGAACTGCCCACAGGCTCCTTTTCCGCTGGCCTCACCTCAGCCTTGGTCTCCGATGCCTGGCCTGTGGCTGCCTCCCTACACGTGTGTGGCCTGGACGAACAGAGCAGAACTGACCTGTCCCACCCTCCCACCCAGAACCCCAGGGCTCTGCCCAGAAACTGTATACAGACTCTCTTGTTCACTCATTCAGGCCCATGGGGGAAAAATATTTTTTTGACAAGGTCTTACTGTATAGCCCTGGAACTCACTATGTAGACCAGGCTGGCCTCAAATTCACAGACATCGGGCTGACTCAGCTTTTCCGAGTGCTGGAATTAAAGACCTGTACCACCACACCCAGCTGACTTTTTTGTTAGTATGTTTGTACATGTGCCAGGGGTGCCCTCGGGGGCCAGAAACAGGCACCAGTACCCCTGGAGCTGGACTATATTTAGTTTGTGTGAGCTGTCCATCGTGGGTAATGGGAACTGAGCCACTTCTCCATACTTTTTTTTTTTTGGCGTGTGTGTGTGTGTGTGTGTGTGTGTGTGAGTGCACATGTGTGTGACTATATGGGCACCTGTGTGCATGTGTAAATGAAGGCCAGAGGTTGACTGAGCATCTTCCTAGATTGCTCTCCACCTTATATATTGGGGCAGGGTCTCCCAGGAGCACTTAGGTCAGGTATGGTGGTGCACATCTACAATCACAGCACTCCAGGATGCAGAGGCGGGAGCATCAGGAACTCTGTACCATTTCTATGATCTTTGGGCTTAAGGATGGTGATGGACCTCTGTCATTGTCTCCTTAAGGGTCCCTTTACCTGATCTCAGCGCTCCCCACACCACCCGTTTCCAGTGCGCTGTATCTTTCCACCTGAATGATGTGTGTACGTTAGAAAGTTGGGGGGGGGGGAGAGTAGAGAGCCTTCAAGATGACTCTGAGGGCAAAGGTACTTACCAACAACCTGACCACCTGAGCTCGATTCCTGGGACCCACGTGGTAGAAAGAGACCAACTCCTATACGAAGTTCTCTGACATGTACTGTGCATGTGCACTGTGGTGTACAGACATGAAAGAGGGAAGAAAAGAAGGAAGGAGAGGATTCTTTGCAGTTTGGGTTGAGTGGGAGGCAGAGGGAGTTTCGGAGTTCCGGGCTATGGCTTTACATCACTCTGGATTTCCCGAGGCTGAGGCCATCCATGATCCCCTGAACTCACCATACATTCCTATGCTGCTGAAGTCACACTGAGTCAGACTCAGCTGCATTGAAGAAAGAATCCTCATCCCTAAGAGTGGTAACTACACAAACAAACACAGCAAGGGGGAAGCTAGTGTTAGACACTGGCTGGATGTCAGTGCGGACCTGACAGGGAGACTGGCCCTAGTTCAGATGATGCTGGAGACGGGCCCACACTCGGTTCTGCACTGCTGCACTCTGGAAGTCTCCAGCTCAGCCAAGACAAACCCCTCCTGCAGCTGCTGGCTAAAAGTCACCTGAGTGTCTCTCCTGACAGTGCAGCTCTGGCTCCCTCCCTCCCTCCATCTTCCTTTTTCCTTTCCCTACTCTTGTTTCTTCTCTCCTGCTCCCAGGAGACTCCAGCACATCAATCCTGCGTTCTAACACTGAGCAGCACTCTCCCAACCTTTATTATTTAGTTTTTGTTTTGAAGGGTTTTGTTGGTTTGGGGGGGGAGGGTGTGCGCATGAGCACATGTGGGTTTGTTGTTGTGTTGTTTGAGGCAGGGTTTCTCTGTGCAGCCCTGGCTGTCTTGGAACTCACCCTGTGGACCATGCTGGCTTCGAACTCAGAGCTGCCTGCCTTTGCCTTCCTAGGGCTGGGATCAAAGCCTTGCACCACCACCACCACCTGACTACTATTTACTTTTTAAATTTTCTGTGTTTGAGTGCATGTAAGCATGTATGGTCACCAATTGCATTCAGTCCCTGAAGGAAGCCAGAATAGGATGTCATATCACCTGAAGCTGGAGCTGCAAATGGCTGCTGAGCCAGGGAGGGGGTGCTAGGAACCCAGCCCAGATCTTTCTTAAGAGTTGCAAGAGCTTCTAACCGCAGAGCCATCACTCCATCCCAGTGGTATGGATTGTTTGCATCAATGTAGAAGGCTCATCGCACCGTAGTAATGTTCCAGGGAAGCAAGCCACCCAGCACGTAGACAGCGGTCCTTCAGGATGGAGATGAGCCTAAGGATGCTCACACAGCAATTCCAAAGGCACAGACTGTGGCCAAGTTATCTCATGAACTCTGGCACATGTGTGAAATGATGTATTCATTCTAGTGTTTATGTAACAGTTTAAACCACCCTAGAGATGGCCCAAGGATCCACCAGTAGCAGACCAGCCCCGAAGATGATTATCCCCGTACAAGGCAGAATGCACTGCAGGTTTGAAAGAGAATGAGGAAGACTGACTGGGCCACTGCAGAAAATGCTCCAAGGTGTGTTATTCAAGAAAAAAACTCCATCAACAGAGCAGCAAGATGGCTGCTGTCACTGAAAAGGATTAAAAAAAGATACACTTCATTTTCCCCAACTAAAACCTTCTGTCTTAATTATATATATACATATATATGATAAAATGTGCACAATGTAAAATTTACCATAATTTTTTTCTTTTCTGAGTTCAGGGTCTCACAGAGCCGCGGCTGCCCTCCAATTGCTGGCCCTCCCACACCTCACTATCAGTGCCAGGATTACAGCCCTGAGCCACCACATCCAGCATTAGCCATTTTTTTTATAATTATTTTACATATGTTGGTGTTTTGCCTGCATGATTGTGTGTGTGAGTCAGATTCCCTGGAACTGGAGTTACAGACAGTTGTAAGATGTCATGTGGGTGCTGGGAATTGAACCTGGATCCTCTGGAAGACAGCCAGTGCTCTTTCTCATTACTGGGCCACCTTTTTATCCCCAGCTTTAGTCATTTTTAAAAACAAGGGGCTGGAGAGATGGTGCCGTGCTTAAGAGCACTGGCTGCTCTTCCAGAGGATCTGGGTTCAATTCCCAGCGACCATATGGCGGCTCATAACTGTACCTCCAGTTGCAGAGGATCAGGCATCCTCACACACATACATGCAGGCGAAACACCAATGCACACCAAATAAAAATAATTAAAATCTAGAGAGACGGCTCAGCAGTTAAGAGCACTCAGTTGCTCTTGCAGAAGACCCAGGTTTCCAAACACCCACATTAGGCAACTCAGAGTCAACTGTAATTCCATCCTCAGGGGACCCAGGATGGGTCTTGTAGCTACCAATGACACTGCACACCACATGTGCACACACACACTAAGAAAACAAAACAAATCTTTTCTAAATAAATAGAATATCACACAGTGGAGCTATTTTCCTTTTGCTCTTTTTTTTTTTTTTTTTTTTGTTTTTTTGTTTTTTTCGAGACAGGGTTTCCTGTGTATCCCTGGCTGTCTGGAACTCACTCTGTAGACCAGGCTGGCCTCGAACTCAGAAATACGCCTGCCTCTGCCTCCCGAGTGCTGGGATTAAAGGCATGCGCCACCACTGCCAGGCTCAATTTTTGTTCTTTAGATTTGTGTGTGCATGTGTGAGTATGTATATGTGTATGTGAGCATGTGTGTGAGTGTGTGTATACATGTGTACGTGTGCATGTGTATGTGAGTATGTGTGAGTGTGCATGTGAGTGTGTGCGTGTATGCATGTGTGCATGTGTGTGAGTGTGTGTGTGTAAGTGTGAGTGTGTGTGTGTTTGTAGGTCTTTGGACAACTTCAGGAGTCTCTTTTCTCCTTTCATTGTGTTGAGACGGGATCTGTCTTCTTTGCTTCCGTGGTGCTGCATACTCCATGCTAGCTGCTCCATGAGCTTCTGGATAATTCTCTAGTCTCCACCTCCCACCTTACCATAGAAGTATTGAGATTACAGGTGGGCACCAGTGCTTCTGGCTTTTCACCTCGGTTCTGGGGATCTAACTTAGGTCTTCAGACTTGCAAGGCACACACTTTTCCCCACAGAAGCATCCCCTAGGCCTTAGGGTTGGTTTTGGTTGGTTGGGTTTTTTTTTAGGGGTTTTGTTGATGTTTTTCAAGACAGGGTTTCTCTATGTAAATATGTATCCCTGGGTGTCCCACCCAGAGTGGGAACTCACTCTGTAGACCAGGCTGGCCTCGAACTCAGAAATCCACCTGCCTCTGCCTCCCAAGCGCTGGAATTAAAGGCGTGCACCACCTCTGCCCGGCATCTTTTTTTTTTTTTTTTTTTAAAAAAAAAAAACAAAAAACTTTGTTTTAGGTTTGTTGGTGTGTTTGTTTGTTCATTTGGTTTGTAAGACAGGGTCTCAAGTAGCCCAGGTTGACCTTGACAGTACTATATAATTGAGGATAACCTTGAACTCCTAGTCTTCCTGCTCCTATCTCCAGAGAGCCTGGTGTGCATAACGATGCCTGGTTTACTCAGTGCTGAGAATAGAACCCATCACTTCATGCATGCTAGACAAGCCCTCTGCCAACTGAGCCACAGGTTCATCTGTTTTGAGACAGGATCTCACTGTGTAGCTCAAGCTGACCTTGCACTCACTGTGACCACACCCAGTCTTTTCCCGGACTTTCCATTGGCAGTCATCTCTGTGAAACAGCACAATCCTTCTTCCTCTCCAGCCCATCATCCCTTCACTTGATGCACTTGCTGGCTCCTTAGCCTCTGTATGTGTGAAGTTACATGGTATATGATGTTCTGGCTCATGAACAGAGGCTACCACATCTGGCTTGACATCAATTCTGGGGATTCAAACTCAGGTCCTCACACTGTGTGGCAAGCACTTCCCACTAAGCATCTCCTCATTCCTGAGATGTCTCCTAGCCCTCCACCCTCCCACTATTTTTGGTTACAAAGCCTGTGCATGTTGCCCAGGTTAGCCTTGACTTCCTAGGTTCAGGGGATTCTCCTGCCTCAGCCTTCCCAAATAGCTGGGTTCACAAGCACTTACTCTACCTTGCCTACTGATAACTTTATGATCTCAGCCTAAATGCTGCTTCCTCCAAGAGGTCTTCCTTGACTACCCAGGTGCAATAAGCTGGTAAGTCTTTCCTGTCCCCACTGCTGTGTCTCTCTCCCACGGCTGTCCTGGACTATCAGGTTGGAAGCTCAGTTCAAATGCAGCGAGAATCTCTGTCATCCTGCCGGGCTTTCATGCCCAGAGGGACAAAAACTATTAGACAAAGTCAGCTTCTGAATTCTCTCTCCCTCCCAAAAGGCTCCTCAGGAATGTCCTCACTGCCCAGATTCCCAGAGGAGGCAGGAAGACAGATGGTGTCCAGAGAGGTGAGGAAGTCAGGACAGCACCTTGTAGAAATTAAAGGTTGTAATCAAAAACCCTCTGGGAACTGGGTACACACCTGCTAATCCAGCTGTGGGAGCTGAGGCAGGAGAAATGTATGTTTGAAGCTAGCCTGGGCTCTACAGTGAGTTTAAGGCCAGCCTAGGCTACAAGATACAAACTGAGCTGCAGAGATGGCTCAGAAAGCACTTGCTGAAATCCTGAAGACCAGTGTTCAAATCCCAGAACCCACATGATGCCAGATGCAGTAGTAGAAGCAACTGTGATTCCTAGTACTTGGGAGAGATGGAAGTCAGATTCGAGAACAAGATACTCAGTTTGAAACAAGCTGGAAGGTGTGGTCCCACACCAGGGGTAACGCTCTGAGCTCCACAGACAAGCCAAGGCCCTCGCGCATGTGCAGACAGGAACGGACACACAGAAATTTCTGAAAATCAGAAATGAAGCAGATGCAGGATCCGTAACTATAAACACAGTGCTCAGGAAGTAGAGGCAGGAGAATCAGAAATTCAAGGTCATCCTCGACTAACATAAACAGAAGCCAACCTAGCGTGTTGTCCTTGGAACAACGGGGCTGGAGCTGGGAATGACTACACTTGGCACCATTTTGTTGAGGCACTCTCGATGGGGTCCACTTGGACAGAAACGGTGCCTTTCGGGGAGCCTCAGTTCCTCATCTATAAACTCAGAGTTGCTAGGGAAGACTTTGCTGCTCTGTGCTGGACCGACTAGGTGTTTAATCAGTTATCAGCCCTTATCAGTTACATGGACATTGGTAATGGACATGAAGCCTGCCTAGTCTTTTCCCTGGAAGCCCTGGGCCGAGTGCCCTGGAGGAGGTGGGAGGCTCCAGACCATTCATCTCTGCTCAGATAAGTCCCTGCAAGTCCGCTCCTCCCTCCTGTGCCTCTGAGCTTCAAATCCCCAGGTCCCAGGGAGGGGAAGGCGAGCTGGATGGCAGCCGCAGCAGCAGCTGCTTCTCCGGGGTGGAGGCCAACCACCTCCTCGCTCCGCCAGCAGCATTCCTGCGGGACGTGAGAGCAAGGAGCCCTGCCAGTCACCAGCTACTAGCGACCCCTGGTGGCCACGTGTGAGACAGGACTTGACCATTTACAAGTCTGTAGATCCCTGCCTGTCCTGCCAGCCTTGAAGAGGCTGACTCTGGAGGACTACTGCGAGTTTCAGGCCAGCCTGCTCTAAATTTCAGGCCAGCCTGCTCTAAATTGTGATACCTTTTCTTGAAAATCAAAGCACCAGCGAGTTGGTTGGAGGGGCTATGGCTCACTTGGTATCTAGTCTGCCTAGAAGACTGGAAGTCCTGGGTTTCATGCTCAGCACCACGTAAACTGAGCCTGTTATTCTACTTTTGATCACGTGAAGGCAGGGGAATCAGGAGTTCAAAATCATCCTAAAATAGTGACTACATGCCGGGCAGTGGTGGCGCACACCTTTAGTCCCAGCACTCGGGAGGCAGAGACAGAGACAGGCGGATTTCTGAGTTCGAGGCCAGCCTGGTCTACAGAGTGAGTTCCAGGACAGCCAGGGCTACACAGAGAAACCCTGTCTCGAAAAAAACGAAAAAAAAAAAAAAAAAGATAGTGACTACATAAGACCCTGCTTCAAAACAAAAACTAGAGTTGGTGAGGTGGCCAAGGGGGGTGAGATCACCTGCTGGCCAGCCTGAGGACCTGGGTTTGATCTCTGGATCCACACGCTGGGAGGAAAGACAACTCCTGAAAGCTGTCCTCTGACCCTCACACACACACACTAGACACACATCTTTAACACGTATTTTAGAAAACAACAATTCTATACCAGCCCACATCCTAGATTTCAAATTGACCCAGGGGAGCCTACCCCCTTCCCTCACTAAGTCCCCTGATGTACTGTGGTACTGGGTAGGGCTTTTGTTCGTTTTGATTAGTTGGTCAACTTTTGACAAGCTAGAGCCATCTAGGAAGAAGAACCAGCAATTGAAGAGTTGCCTCCGTCAGACTGGCCTGGGGTCAAGTCTGTGAGGCATCTGCTTGATTAATGATGATGTGAGAAGGCCCAGCCCACTGAGGGCAGTGCCATCCCTGGGCAGGCGGTCCTGGGCTGTATAAGAAAGCAGGCCGAGAAAGCCACGGACATCAAGCCATTAAGCAGGGTTTCTCCTCTTCTTCAGTTACTGCCTCCAGGTTCCTGCTTTGAGTTCCTGCCCTGGGTTCCCATCTGAATGGACTGTGCACTGTAAGATTAAGGAATCCTTTCCTCTCAACGTTGCTTTTAGTCTTGGCACTTATCACAGCAACAGAAAACAAACCAAGACACCTACCTATCTTGACTCCATGAATTCCCACCTCAACCCAGGATCTGGTGCACAGTCCCATCATTAAGCATGCTGTGTGGCCCTGTGTAAGGTGATCAACCTCTCTGTGCCTTCTTTCTCACATGCACAGTTTATGGCAAGAACTTCCTCCACTCTGGGCAAACTGAGTGTGTAATGCTGTCCCCATTCACTAGGTTGCTTGAACTCAAAGAAAGAGGGAACCATGTCTGTGGCAGAAACACCTGTGCCACAGGGTCCTTTATTTCTGCCCTGTGTGGTGCTGTCCAATGACTCAAAACTGGGTGTCTTTCTTACCTTTCTATTGCTGTGCTAAGACACTGTGACAGAGGTAATGAATAGAAGAGTTTGTTAGGGGCTCACAGTTTCAGTTCATGACCATCATAGTGGGGAGCATGCAGCAGGCATGGGACAGGTGGGAGATGGCAGACAGGCAGGCGAAAGCAGGCAAGCATGACACTGGAGCAGTACCTGAGAGCTTGCATCTGATCCACAAGCACAAGGCACAGAGCAAACTGGGAATGGGATGGTCTTTAAAACCTCAAAGCCCACCCCGTGAACACAGCTCTTCCCACAAGGCCGTACCCTTAATCCTTCCCAAACAGTTCCAACAAGCTTCGCCAACCAAGCATTCAAATATATGAGCTTTGGTGGGGTGCATGATTTTTCATGCAAATACCACAGGAACTTAAGGAAAGAGGGTTTAACTTAGCTCACAGCTCAAAGGTGTGAGCTACAGTCAGTCACGGCAGACCCGTGGGGCAGGAGCATGAGGTTATGCTGCATCCACAGTCGGGAGTAGAGAGAGACGGATGCTGGTGCTCATTTTGTCTCCTCTTTTGTTCATTCCAGGACCCCAGCTCATGGCATGGCACTGCCCACGTTCACAGTGGGTCCTCTCACCTCCATTAACCCAATCTAGAAAGTCCCTCACAGAAGTTCATCTCCTAGATGATTCCAGAACCTGTCATAATGAGCTGGAGAGGTGGCTGGTGAGCATGAGGACCCGAATTTAATCACTAGCACCCACTTAAAAAGCTAGGCATGCCGGGCAGTGGTGGCGCACACTTTTAATCCCAGCACTCGGGAGGCAGAGACAGAGACAGGCGGATTTCTGAGTTCGAGGCCAGCCTGGTCTACAGAGTGAGTTCCAGGACAGCCAGAGCTACACAGAGAAACCCTGTCTCAAAAAACCAAAAAACAAACAAAAAAAAATGCTAGGCATAATGACACAAGTCTGTAAGCCCAGCCTGTGGAAGCAGACGCAGGCTGCATCTGACTAGTTGAGTTCTTGCCTAGTTGAATGGGTGAGCCCCAGGTTGGTGAGAGATGCTGCCTCAAAAAGTAAGGAGATGAAAGGTATGATGATGCAGGCCTAGTCAGGCCAACCAGGGCTATATAGTAAGAGCATGTCAGAAAGAAAGAAACAAACAAACAAACAAAGAGAGAGAGAAATGCAGAAACAAGGAAACAAAGAAACGAAGGAAGGAAAGAAGGAAGGAAGGAAGGAGGGAGGGAGGGAGGGAGGGAAGGAGACCCATCACCAGGACTGATGGATGACCTGAGTTCCTGCAGCCCTCAGGGTGGAAGGAGAGAACTGGTCCCTGCATGTTGTCCTCTGACCTCCACATGCATACACATACAAGTGCATATCCACCACATTCCCACATGCACACACAGACACATACATACCCCACCACACTGGACACACAATTGACATTCAGTCTCTAGGTGTTATTGAATACTTTTCATTGTAATCTGCTGGACCTGAGGTGTGAATGATGGGAGCTGACCGGTAGGAAACCAAATTAAAGAAAAAAGTGACAAGGATGGAGCTTAGAGCTTGAGACACCTTCACCGTTGGTCTATCTGCTGCACTGGGCTCCTTAGCATCACCTTCAATACAGAGAAACACTTAGTGTGGGGGGTGGGGGGCAAAGATCAAATCCCCTGGCCAACGATGATTCCTTGAGAACCTAAGGCTGTAAATGGAAGTCCGTGTTCTAGAAGCTGCTTTCAACCGTCAACAAACAATCCCCAAGATCCACAGGAAAGGAAGGAGCTCCAAGTCGTTCCCTGACCTATAGAACTGTTTATGTCATATGTGTATAACTTAGTGTGTGCACATGTGTGTGTGTGTGTGTGTGTGTGTGTGTGAGAGAGAGAGAGAGAGAGAGAGAGAGAGAGAGAGAGAGAGAGAGAGAAAGAGAGAGAGAACGCTAGCTGGGTTTGGTGGCCCTTGCCTGTAATCCCTGGAGTAGGAAGCTCCTGAGTTCCAGGCCAGCCTGCTCAGAGCCCACCTGCCTTGTCAGAGTCTAACTTGCTATGACGATGCAATTTCGCAGAGGGCTGATGAGCCCCAATTCCCCAAAACTGCAGTTTGTTAGTTCATCTGTTTTGTGTCTGTGGTGTGCGAAGGTATGTGTGCAGGTGTGTGCAGATGTGCACATATACAGAGGACTGAAGCGGAGGTTAGGAGCTCCTATAGTGCGCTCTACTTTTAAAACTACACTTATGAGCCGGGCAGTGGTGGCACACGCCTTTAATCCCAGCACTCGGGAGGCAGAAGCAGGCGGATTTCTGAGTTCGAGGCCAGCCTGGTCTACAGAGTGAGTTCCAGGACAGCCAGGGCTACACAGAGAAACCCTGTCTTGGAAAAACAAAAAACAAAAAACAACTACATTTATGGCCAGGCAGTGGTTGGTGCTGCTGTTAGGGTCCAGGAATCGCTGAAGAATGACATCCCAGACTCAAACAGTATGCAAAAGCAAAAAGCATTTATTCAGCTGAATTTCCTGCATGCAGGGGTCTCCACACTTGGAGACCTCTGGTGGACTCACAGGCCCAGCTTTTATTGTCAGTTAGGGAAATTCCAGGAAGGAGTATGTGCCCTTTTACCTTGATTGGTCATCTCTATCTCTAGGGGTCTGACTGATTCCACAATTGGTTAGGCCCTGGAGACTTCCCAAGGGGTGGCTTACGCATTCTAGCTATCCATTCTTACTTCAGGCAAGATGACAAGGTGTCCTTGGATTGGCTGCTATGGCTGTGGTTGGTTGACCACAGGTTCCCCCATCTGGGTTCTCATTTCTGGGAAACAGAAACTTGGGCCTAGTCTCCCAAACTGCCAGTTTGCAGCCTGTCATGGAGTCAGCCTAGCTCTGGCTAATTCTCAGTGCACACCTTTAATCCCAGCTTGGGAGGCAGAGGCAGGAGGATCTCTAAGTTCAAGGATGGCTAGGGCCACACAGAGAAACCTTATCTCCAAAAAATGCACTTATGCATTTATTTCACATGCACACTGGGGTGAAGGTCAGGGGACAACTTATGGGGGTTGTTCTCTCCTACTTTGTGGATCTCAAGGACATAACTTAGGTTGTCAGTCTTGGTGTCAAAGATCTTTACCTAGCCCTCTTGCTGGCCCACAAACATGGAGGTCAGTGGAGACCTTTCAAGAGTCCATTCTCCCCTTCACCTTGTGGGTCCCAGGGACCAAGCTTTAGTTCACCAGTCTTGCTGACGAGTGTCTTACCTGATGAATCATCTCGGCTGCCCCATGTTTTACGTGTGTGCTGGGGATTTGAACTTGGGTCCTCTTGCTTTTACGGTAAGCACTCTTACCCACCAAGCCATCCTTCCAGCTCCCTATTTATATGTGCTTTAAATTTGTTTGTTTGCTTGCTTGTTTTCTTCCATTTTTGAGACAGGGTCTCATCTTGTGGACTGGGTAGCCTTGAACTCACAGAGATATGCCAGCCTCTGGCTCCTGAGTGCTGGAACTAAAGGTGTGTTCCACCACACAGAGCCCTGGGTTTTGTTGTTGTTGTTGGTTGGTTGGTTGGTTGGTTGGTTGGTTGGTTTGGCTTGTTTGTTTGTTTTTAGGTAGAGACTTATGCAGCTTAGACTGGTCTTCTGCTTTCAGCTCATTGAGTGCCAGGATTACGGGCATGTATCACCCAATTCACTGTGAGCTGTAACATTTAAGGAAGAAAAATACATCTTGGGCTTTTAAGTTCTCAAGAAATGTCCACACACACAGGAGTGATTTTATTTGTCACCCTCATGGCCATGGTGTGCTAAGTAGAGCCAGACTCACAGACGATGATTCCTGGACAGACCTACACTAGAGTCATTTATGGACATTAGATGCCAAGCAAGAGGCAAGACTGTCCAAGCTGAGACTAGGCTGCAGCTCAGTTGGTAGTGATCACCCACCATGCTGGAAGCCCTGTGTTCCAGCCCCAGCACCGCAAATTCTCTGAAGTGGACATACCTGCATTCCAGAACTCAAGGTTAGAGGCAGGAGGATCAGAAGTTCAAGGACTTCCTTGGCTATATAGTTAGGTCAAGGGTAGCCTGAGCTATATAACAGGCTGTTTCAAAACTAAAATAATAATAACGATAATAATAAATAATAATAATAGCAACAACAACAACATTGTCCAAGCTGGCAGACAGAACCACAGAAAGAATTTCTCTGCAACTCCAGCTGTGTCCAAGCGAGATCAACATTCTCTTTAACACACCAGCCAGCGGGACTTACTGGGGACAAAGCAAGCCTTCTTCCAGGAATGTGCCCAGTGTGCTGTGCTTCCCTCCCTGCCTTAATATATATCATTTTCTTCCTGGAAATGGAGGCTGACGCAGGTCAGGAACAATGGACAATGGACCTGATTTACCAAGAGCAATCATCGGGGGAGCCTAGTGGGTACTTGCTTGGTGCAGAAATCAAAGGCCAGCTCAGCAAGAGCTGGGGGGGGTGGGCCCGAGGGGCGAGTGGGGATCGTGCGTGTGTGTGTGTGTGTGTGTGTGTGTGTGTATGTGTGCGTGTGTGCATGTGTGCATGTGTGCGGCGCGAGTGTATGTGTTTATGCGCTGCTCATTCTTTGAGACGGGTTCTCTCACTGAACCTGGGACTTGCTGATGAGTTTAAACTACCTACACAGCTAGTGTGAGCCCTGGGGATCCACCGGTCTCTGTTCCCAGCACTGGGACTGCAGGCACACACCACACAACGATAGTGGGGATCTGAAGTCAGATCCTCTCGTTTCTGCAAGAGGCATGTTACTGACTGAGCCATCTCTTTAGCCTCTCCCTTTGCGTTTTTTTTTTTTTTTTTTTTTTTTTTTTGAGCCAGCTCTCAGTCTGCTCCTGCCCCTGGACTTTTGGACGTACCACCATCCTGGCCACCTGGAGTCTTCCTCACTCCTACAATCTGAGGCTCCCCCTCTCTTATTCAATTCCTGGTTTTTCCTCTCTTTCTTTCTTTCCTCTTTTTAAAAACATAGTTTCATATAGGCCGGGTTGGCCTGGAACTCCAGATGTGACTAAGGATGATTTTAAACTTTTAATCTATTTTTGTTTTGAGATGGTCTCCCTGTGCAGACCAGGATGACCTTGAACTCATAAAGACCCACTTGCCTCTACCTTACATTGCTGAGAGTACAGGCGTGAGCCAGCACACCCACTTTCTGGTCCCTAAGGATGGAGCCCAGCCCTCTGTGTGCATATGCAACACTCTACCCATCGAGCCAATCTCCAGCCTGCAAGAGGATTTTTTAAAAAGTTTTATCACACTTGTTAATAATTGTGTGTGCCCAAGGGCACTCATACGGAAATCAGAAGGCAACTTTCAGAAGTCAGTTCTCTCTCTCCATCATGTGGGGCTTGGGCATAAATCTGGGGCCTCAGGCTTGGTGGCACCTGCACTTACTGCCAAACCTTCTCATCAGCCTTGGAGAAGTTTTTTTTTTTTTTTTTAGAGTTAAAGACAGATCTATATTTCAAACTCTGATCTACCAAATTAGCGTTTCCCACCAACTCTGGGAGCAGAGACCTTCACAGGTTTCACAATCTTTTGTTTAGGCGCTGCCTTTGTGGGGGCCTTGGCAGCAGCCATTGCTGTCTTCTTTGATGCCTGCTTAGCCTCTTTTGCTTCCTTGGCAGCCCTTATAGCCTGCTCTCGCTGAGCTTTCCTAACTTCTGGTTTCTGATTTCTCTTGGCCATTATATCAGCAAGAGATGCACCAGTGATGGCTCGCTGGAATTTGACTGCACGGCGGGTTCATTTCTTTTGAATTTCTTCCGACTGTCCTTTTTTGTGTTTTCTTCTATAGAGGACAGTCCAGTTTATCTGCCGAGGATTCCTTTTGGAAAGGAATGTGGACTCACATTTTGCATTAAGAAACTGGAAAACCTTCCCGTCAGTCCTGGCGTAGCGCCGCCCGTGTCCCGGGTAGATCTTGTACCCACTGAAACTGCACAGTTCGACCTTCATGGTGATGGATGTCGGCCTGCCGGAGGGAAAGATGGCGAAGAGCCTTGGAGAAGATTTTGATCCATGTTTCTAAAACAGCTCCATGTCTGAAGCTCCTGGGCCAGTCAGGCTGAGTGCCAAAAGGTCGCTCGTGCCTGGAACTGGGAGCCTGGATAAAATGTTTACTGTGTCCTGTGGCAACAGCTATCGAAGAAACACAGCAGCCATCCAGACCTGAGGGTGAAGGGAAGTGCCACCTGTCCCTAGCAGACAATCCCAAGATAGCCCTGGTACCATATGGCCCCTGCCAGCAGAGGGGATAAGCCATCTGGGGCTCTCCTCATGCTATTCTGACCCCCCCTACACTGGGTCTTATCTCAATCTACTGTCTGCAGCACCCCTGGAAGGTCTGGCTGAGGTTCAGGGGCATCTCCTAGGCTCCTTCTGTTGGATTTACAGTTATTCCCCTCCCAAGCTGATTAGACCTTAACTCTGACAAGATGAGCCATCATCTTGGCTCATCTGAGATACAGCCCAGGACTGTATCTCAGGCACACCCTGGACCAGCTTCTTCCTACTCCTCATTGGTAGCCCCTTGAGCCATGCTGAGCCGCTGTGAGTCACTCAGGCAGTGTTCCCTGGTTTGATTCTCCCATCACTGAGTTCCTCTTACATCTCTTCTGGCTTCTAACAGGTACCTCCTGGTGATACCTCCAGACACACACACACACACACACACACACACACACACACACACCCCAAGTCGTGAATGTTGGCAGTTCTAAAAACTTCAGTATCCATGCCCATTCAGACACCAGGAGATACCTCCTGAGGTGACCATCATGGCGTGGGACTCTCTGGTAAAGAAGACAGTGTTGTCCAGGAGCCTGATCATTGTCAGTGGAAAATGGCTTCATGGATATTCTTGGCTGTCAACTTGCCAGGAATTAACTGAAATTAACTAAAATCCAAATGGCTGGACATACCTATGAGGGATTTTTTTAAAAAAATAATTTGAAGTGAGAAGGTCCACTTCTACTCTGGATCTTCTCCATGGGAAGAAGATCCACATTTAACCAGAAGGGCCACACGTTCTGGTGGCAGCCTTTATAGAGGACATGGAGAAAGGAAGCACTTGCTCTGCCTGCTTGCTCTTAATAGCTAGTCCATGCCTTCACTGACATTACAGCCTACTTCTTCAGAATTCCAGTGTATGTTAAAGACCAGCTGAGACATCCGGCCTCATGGACTGAACAACTACTGGAGTCTTGAACCTTCCATTCCTAGGCAGCCATTGGTGGATTAGCTGGACCACAGCCTGTAATTCTAATAAACCCCCTTTCTATATAGATAGAGATTCTTCCTGTAAGTTCTATTACTCTAGAGAACCATGACTATCAAAGCTGTGATAGTAGGTGACAGGAGATGACAAATGACCACAAAATGTGGCTCTAGGTCAGCAGGAAGAGTAGAGAGGCACAGACACTAGGGAGGGCTTCCCACAAGGGAAGGCACTGTAGCGTCCATGCAGGACCTGGATGCATTTGTAATGATTCATGTCCTGTCCCTTTAAAAATAAGAAGTCCCGAAACCTTGAGATCCAAGAAAGCTAGTCTATTTTTGGACACCTATGAAAACCATAGAAGATACCCTGTGCTGTCAGCTTGGGAAGCTGAGCATGGCCTTTGACAGAGTGTCCTTGTGCAATGAGCAGCCTGCACAACTGTGCATGACAAACTTGTTTCCTGTATTGGCTAATTTTATATCCATTTGACACAAGCTAGAGTCATCAGAGAGGAGGGAGCCTTAACTGAGAAAATGCTTCCTTAAGATCAGGCTGTAAGCTGGGCAGTGGTGGCACACGCCTTTAATCCCAGCACTTGGGAGGCAGAGGCAGGAGGATCTCTGAGTTCAAGGCCAGCCTGGTCTACAGAGTGAGTTCCAGGACAGCCAGGGCTACACAGAGAAGTCCAGTATCAAACCTAGAGGGCATTTTCTTAGTGATTGACAGGAGACAGCCCAGCCCATTGTGAGTGGTGCTATCTCTGAGATGGTGGTCCTGGGATCTATAAGAAAGCAGGCTAAGCACCACAGGAGCAAGCCAGTAAGCAGCATCCCTCCATGGCCTCTGCGTCAGCTCTTGCCTCCTGGTTCCTTTCCTGACTTCCTTTGATGACAAACAGTGATGCAGAAGTGTGAGCCAAATAAACCCTTTCCTCTCCAACTTGCTTTTTTGTCATCCCAGCAATGGAAACCCTAAGACATTCCCAAAGACAGAACAGTCAACTGCTCCTTTGGTTTTCAGTATATAGTATATGTGTTCAGTGGACGTGGGTAAAGGGAGGGAGCTGCATGCATACATGGAGGCCAGAGTAATCTTCTCTTAATCTTCATCTTATTTTTGTTGTGATAGATGACTTTCGAGGCAGAGTCTTGCTGTCCTGGTTATCCTGAAACTCCCTAGGAAGACCAGGCTGCCTTTGATCCCGTAGAGATCTGCCTCCTCTGCCTCCTCTATGCAGAAATTACAGGCCTAGCTTTTCCATTTGGTTTGTGCTAACAGTGTGTTTTTATTTTTAATTACATGAGTATGACAGTATGTGCACATGAGTGCAGTTGCACTCAGAGGCTAGAAGGGGGCATTGGATGCCTTGGAACTGGACTTACAGGTGGTCGTGACTACCAGACGTGGGTGCTGGGAACCAAACTCAAGTTCTCTATAAGAGCAACTGAACCATCTCTCCAGCTCTTCCATCTTAGGTTTTGAGGTGAGATCTCTCACTGAGCCTGGAGCTCTCTGATTGGCTAGACAGTCTGACCAATGATTCCACTTATTGCTGTCTGCCAGCACTGGGGTTACAGGTGTGTGCCTCCATGGCCGCCCATTACATCCGTGCTACAGATCTGAGCTCGGGTCTTGGCACCTGCACAGCAGGCACATTACCTGCTGGGTCACCTTCCCAGCCCTCTTCAGTTGCTTCTCTTCCAAAAACATGGCCTAAGCTTTACCCCTAGAGAGGGAGAACCCCCAACAGAGCTTGAGGAAAGTGAACATATCTCTCCAGATCCCCGAGAGCCTGGGGTAACCTCCAACAAAACAAAGCTAGGTATGACACCTGGATGATTTGCATGCCTGGCTCTGACTCCTCATCCACAGAGAAGATGGGGTTGGAGTTTCTCCATGCTGACAGGCAGCTGAGACAGTTATATCCCTGCTGGGCCTTTGGGGGCAGAAGCTCTGTCTTAGGGTTTCATCGCTGTGAAGAGACACCATGACCACAGCAGCTCTTATAAGGAATGCATTTAATTGGGTCTGGCTTACAGTTCAGAGGTTTAGTCCATTATTGTCATGGCAGGAAGCCTGGTGACATGCAGGCAGGCAGACATGGCTCTGGAGAAGGAGCTGAGAGTTCTACATCTGGATCAGCAAGCAGCAGGAAGAGACGGTGAACCACTAAACCTGGCTTGAGCCTCTGAAACCCCAAAGCCCACCCCCAGGGACACACTTCCTCCAACAAAACCACACCTATGTCAACAAGGCCACATGCCCTAATCCTTTCAAATAATGCCACTCCCTGTGAGCCTATGGGGGCCATTTTATTCAAACTTCCACAAGCTAAATACCTTAAAGTCCTCACCAGCTCCCAGGGTGTTCCTCCTCTGCCCATACTCCGAGGGAGCTGCTCTTATCTCCCTGAGACCTCTCTCCCTCCTGTCCTGTGTCAAACGCTCAGAGTCTTCCAGTCTCTCTTAGTTCAGTACCTTGTGCTTACTGTGAACCACGGAACAGATCCTGTATCAAGATATTTCACACTAGACATCAAGGTGGACCCTGATAGGGGAAGGGGGGACTTGTGAGCTGGAGTTGAGTTGTGTACTAGAAGCAGAGACCATTAAGAAGATCCTTCCTAGCCAGGCAGTGGTGGCGCACACCTTTAATCCCAGCACTCGGGAGGCAGCCTGGTCTACAGAGTGAGTTCCAGAACAGCCAGGGCTACACAGAGAAACCCTGTCTCAAAAAACAAAGAAGAGGAGGAGGAGGAGGAGGAGGAGGAGGAGGAAGATGAGGAAGAAGAAGAAGAGGAGGAGGAGGAGGAGGAGGAGGAGGAGGAGGAGGAGGAGGAGGAGAAGGAGAAAATCCTTCTTAAGGACAGTTACAAGCCCTACCCCTTGCACTAGCAGAACACAGACAGAACACTGTGACCAGCCCGAGCCTGATACCCAATGAAGGGTTTCTTCCACCTGCCGAAACTGGTTAGTCAGGAAGCGCCCTCTACTGGTATTTTAGGAAACTGCATGCAAACTGTACCTCATTCCTCTACCGGGGAATGTCCTTGTGTGATGAGCAACCTCGGCAGCTGCACGAGACAGCCCTGCTCCTCAACAGAGACCCTCGACTGCTTCTTTTGCCAAGGTCTGGCCCAAGGATTTGCTCCTAGGGAGGGAGACCTCAAGAAAACCTGAGGAACATGGGCATCTTTACCCAGGTCCCCCAAAGCCTGATGTACCCCTCAAAACCAGGCAGCATAGGAAGTCACTATCTTTCTATGTCCCAACTTTCTGTCACAATTTAGAAGCCTGGACCATGGAAGCCAATTACCACAGCACAGACAAGCAGAAGTTCAAGACACCCTTTGACGTGAAGGTGTCCAGTGAGGAGAGAGTGGGTAGAGGACATGTGGAGGCCAGGAGGGGGGTCAAGGGGAAACCATAGAGCAGGATCAGCCAGGAGACAAGCGACATGCTGGGGGTCCCATTGCTTGGATCATGTCCAGTGCTCCCATCTTGTGCGGTCAGGCTGAAGCCAAACAAGACAGTCTTCCACCTTAGCAACGAGGCACTGAGTGTTGGCATCCAGGCCTGGTGAGTCCTTTTGATCCCCAGCCCTGCTAGAGGATCAGGGACATGGAGAAACTGGACAGATGGAGGACTTGCTACTGTTACAGTGTGACCCTGGAGTGTTCCCCATGCTGGAACGATGGGCTCTGTCACAGGATGCTATTGGGGTTCTGGAGGGGCCTTTCAGAAGTGGAGCCTATCTGAAGGAAGTGGGTCAGTGGAGGACAAGTGACTCTCAAGGTTAAAGCCCTGCTCTGCTTCCTGTAGGTTCTCTTCAACCTGTCTACCATGAGAATCTGTTCCACGCCCCCTGGGCCTTGAAGCCCATCACGTCTTTCTCACCATGATGGACTGAAATGTCCCGAAACCTCTGAATCAGACCAACCCATTCTCCTTTAAGTTGCTTCTGTCAGATGTTCTGTGACAACAATGAGGAGAAAAAACCATAACAGCTGATTTCTGTTGCTGTGACTGAGAAAGACTGTAGAGAAGAAAGTGTTAGTTGCTGAGCCATCTCTCTAGCCCTGTCACCCCCATATTCATTTTTGAAAGCTACCTTGGCCTCTCCCCAAAGCTGTGCTGCTACCAGGCAGCTCTCCTGCCTCCACCACTTGGGCGCTGGAGTCACAGGCTTCTGAGTCTGTGTTAGTGATGGATCCCAAGGCTCCGTGCACTCTCCCCATGGAGCCACAGCCCAGTCCCAGGCTCATGTTCTGAATGCAGTGAGGTCCAAGCATCGCCCTCTGAAATCATGATATCATAGGTGTCTCTAAGCTACCATGAGACCCTTCACTCTCCAGGTATGTCTTCAACAGGCCGATGGATGGGTGCATGCTGGCTGTCTTCGGGGTCAGATGGACTCCCATCAGGTTACTATCCAGAGCTCACTGCAGAGGGTGGAGGAGACTGAGTCCTGGACCTTCCCCAGTCTCCACCTCTCTATCACAGCTCACTCCAGTAGCCCATATCCCCTCTCCTCCCTGTCCTAACTGCTGCCTGGAGGCTGGGGCTGTCTCCCTGCAGAAGAATATGGTTTTCAACAATCCTGAAAAAGTTCCAAGGCCTCCATCTCCCTCAGGTGACTGTAGGGATCCTACAGTGGTCAAGGTGCTGTTCTGTTCCAGCCATGTGACCCCGGGATCTGAGTGAATTTCCTTATCCAAGAAATAAGGAAGGGCTGGGAAGATGGCCTTGTGTGTGATGTGCTTGCTATGCAAACACAAGGTTTGATCCCCAGAGCCTATATAAAAAGCTGAGCATGGGCTGGAGAGGCTGCTCAGAGGTTAAGAGCTCTGGCTGCTCTTCCAGAGGTCCTGAATTCAATTCCCAGGAACCACATGGTGGCTCACAACCATCTGTAATGGGATCTGATGCCCTCTTCTGGCCTGCAGGCATACATGCAGACTTCTGTATACACAATAAATAATAAACACTTAAATCTTAAACCTTTGCAGTGACTCGGAGCCTGGGGGATATGGAACCTGAAGAAGCTACCTCCTGTAGCCAGGCAGGAACCCCAGTGAAGCAATAGGGACACCAACCCACCCACAAAACTTTTAACCCAAAATTTGTTGCTTACAAGAAATACAGGAGAGCCAACCAATAACTGGCCCAACTTGAGACCCATCCCATGGGCAAGCACCAATCCCTGACATTATTAATGATACTCTGTTATACTTGCAGACAGGAGCCTAGCATAACTGTCCTCAGAAGCTCTACCTAGCAGCTGACTCAGACAGATGCAGACATCCACAGCCAAACAGTGGATGAAGCTTGGGGAGTCTTATGGAAGAATAGGAGGAAAGATTGCAGGCCCTGAAGGAGATAGGAAATCCACAGGGAGACCAACAGAGTCAACTGACCTGGACCCTTGGGCTCTCAGAGTCTGAACCATCAACCAAGGAGCAAACACAGGCTGGACCTAGGCCTCCCCACATGTGCAGCAGATGTGCAGCTTTGTCTTCATGTGGGTTCTGAATAACTGGGATGGACGCTATCCCAAAAGCTGTTGCCTGTCTGTGGGATGTGTTCTTCTAGCTGGGCTACCCTGTCTGGCCTCAGTGGGAGAGGAAGCACCTAGCCCTACAGAGACTTGATGTGCCAGGGTGAGGAGACACCCAGGGGAGAGAGGAGGGGAGATGGGGGAAGAATTATGGGGAGGGAGTGGTCAGGAGGGGAACAGTGAGCGTGATGTAGAGTGAATAAGTAAAATAAATAAATTAATTAAAGCTGGGCATCTTGGCTCATGTCTGTAATCCCAGCACTGAAGAGGCAGAGACAGGTGGGTATAAAGAAATACACATATACACACTACATACATACACACATATATACATACATACATACATGGTTTGCTCACAAGATAGCAAGCCTGACAACCTGAGCTCCACACTCAGTGTTATGGAAAGGAGAGAATCTACTCTCACCAGTTATTCTCTGATTTCCACATATGTGTATGCACATGCATACCTGTGTGTGTGCACCTGTGCATATGTATGTAGGCATACCTGCACACACATGTATAAGCATAAAAGAAAAACCTGAGGTGGATAGGGCCTGAGGACGAACAGTGAAGTCAATTCCAGGCTTCTACAGACATCCATGCACATGCACATGTGCAAATACACACACAGAGAGAGACAGAGACAGATAGACAGACAGAGACAGAGAGACACAGAGAGAGGGGGGGGAGAGGGAGAGGGAGAGAGCACTGGGAAACAGTGTGACCAGGAGGTAGGGAAAACTGTAATTTCCCTCTTTCTCCATTTTCCCAAGACAGAATGTCCACCTGTCTGAGACACTGAGCCTCCAGAATGGCCTCTCTGTCTCCACAAGGGGCAAGATGGTCCTAGCAAAGACCTCAGGAATAAAAGTTGTCAAGACTCCATGAGGCTCCAGACAGCATCAAGTTAGCAAGAATGCCATGGTATTTCAAGCTGGGGCTGCCATTCCATGTCCCGTCAGACACTAGGCTTGCTGCATCCAGGCACCCAGGGTTTCCTCCCCAAATCAGATCTCGTGGGGGGGAGGGGGTCAAAACAAAGTTGAACCCATTACACTGTGTAGATGAATCCCAAGGGAGCTCCTAATCCTTTTCTTTTTTTAGACTAAGTCTCAAGCCCAGTTGCCCTTGAATTCACGAGGAGTAGAGGACAATCTTGAACTCCTGATCTTCCTGCCTCTGCCTCCCAAGCGCTTGGAACTACAGATGCACACCACAGTGTGCCCAGTTTACACAGTACTGGGATGGGAAGCCAGGGCTTTGTGTACGCTATGCAGGCTCAACCAACTGAGCCTCAGCTCCCTTCTAGATCTTAGTCCTGAGCTGGTGACCTTTAAAGCAAGCTACTTCAATCTTCCTCCAAGCCTCGGAATCTCCTACCCTCTCCGCTCTGCATTTCCCATTCCAGCCTGCAAGCTAACACTCAAGAGACCACGTATGATGGGAAAAGACCACGTGTTCACCGTTCACAAAGGCTCAGATGAACCGTGCCCTGGCTCTGTGCAGTGCACAACTTAAGTGATTGTACCAGGCAGTCCTGCAGAAGATCTTGGCTTCCGTTTCTCACTCTGTCTCAAATCTGTATGGCTCTCCAGCATCCAGGGTCCCTGTCCACTGCTAGAGCCACAGAGCATGCACCTCAGAATATGGAGTGGCTGCTCTGACCATCAGTACAGATGCTGATCTGAAAAGGCACCCGTTTTGGTATCAAATCAGCAGAGACAGGTGGGTGGCACTGGGACCTTGTGGCTAGAAGAGCTTGCTAGACTGACTCCCTGGGCATTCCATAGGTGGAAACAGATGGCCCCTCTGACCTAAGGCTTCAGCCAACATGACAGCTTGACCTTACTCAACCCAAGAGGACTCTGGGAACTTTATACACATCAAGGCAAAGATACTGGGCATGGAGAAGCATTTTACCTTCCTACCAATTGGAAGGCAGAGGCAGGAGGGTTCTAGGAGCTCACTGGCCAGGTGCCCAGATGAATTAGCAAGTTCCAGGCCAAAGAGAGACCCTGTCCAAAATAGGAAACCAATGCATGACTGAGAAAATGGCAGAGAAACACAGTCTCAAAACCCCAAAATAATTAATAATAATAATAATAATAATAATAATAATAACCATCATCTCATAAACCTCCATGTGAGAGAAAAGAAGCTCTCAAAAAATCCTGTGAACACTTATTTTCTTTTTTAATTGTGTGTGTGCGCGCACGTGCGTGTCTGTGCGTGTACCTTGTAAGTGCAGTGTCCTCAGAGGCAAGAGGCAGCAAATCCCCTGTAGCTGTAGCTGGAGTTACAGACAGTTGTGAGCCTCCACTGTGGGTACTCAACTCAACTCCTCTGCAAGAGTAGCCAATGCTCTTAACCACTGACCCATCTCTCTAGTCCCATATTATCTCATTTAAATGTCAACTAACTCCAACCAATAGGTACAATGATTTGGGTTTAAGATGAGGAATTGAAGGCAGAGAGCATGAAACAGCAGAAGCAGACCTACGCCAAGCAGTACACTGAGTGTGTGTGTGATGCTTGTGAGCACACAGTCCCGTTGCTCCTGCCCCAGGACCAAGTGGAATTCCCCGACAAGGAGTCACCATGCGTCCAAGCCAGGAGCCCCCATTCAACCAAGTGGTGGCTGTGTCTCCACCTCCACCAGGACTGTGCCCTTCATGTATCTCAAGACTGGAATATGGAGGCTGAGACCAGGGACCCTGGGACCCAGGACCACATAAAGAAGATTCTCTTGGTCTGAGTAATTCTGTAATTGGTAAATCACACTCCTGCCTGATTCCCTGTGTAAGAGACAGACAAGCAGGGTTTCCACATGTCATGGACTCTGTCATGGATCAGGGAATAGGAGAGAGGTGTCCGAGGATGATGGGAAGGCTGTCAATGAGCTGGCTTGAGAAAGCCATGATGCTTCACTTTGATGCTGTGAGTTCAAATGTTGACACTGGGTGACTTACTGTATTTCTCTGAGCCTCCATTTCCTCACTTCTAAGTCCAGGCTAATCAGGTCGTCCACAGAATAGTCAGAGAGCTGTGGATCAAATCAAGCTAAACTTAATTCTGGCAATTAGAAATTTAGATTTTTTTATTGCATTGATGATGCTGGGAATTGAGCCCAGGGCCCTCTGCATGCAAGGCAAAAATATTCTACTACCCTACCACTGAGCTACACACACCCCAGCCCTAGATTTAAAAAATAATACATACATACATACATACATACATACATACATACATACATGGTACTTGGTTTTGCTTTGTATTTTAGCCTGCCTTGAATTCACATGGCCAGGATGACCTCCAACTCCTGGACCTCCGCTTCTGCCTCCCAAGAGCTGGGCTCACAGGTGTGAGCGGGGCCACACGCAGTGAATGCTCTGAGTCAGATCTGCAGCTCAAAGCAGGCAGACCCTACCAGGATATTCACATCGACTTAAGCACATGTAAAATACAAGCACTGGCCATTGCATGTCCCTCTCCCTGCTTCCCAGCATCAGACATGTGACCCCTCAACCTCTGACCCCATGACCCCTTTACCTAGACCAGCTGAATTCCCCTAAATAAACCCTTCCTTTCTTATAGACAGATAGACAGATACAAATGTCCTAAGGCACCATCTCTGGGCTGGGGAGATGCTTGCTGGCTGCTCTTGCATTGGACCAGAGTTCAAGTCCCTGCACCCTCGCCAGTCACTTGTAACTGAACAGGTAATTCCCCAGGGGATCTGACACCCTCTTCTGGTCTCCTCAGGTACTGTGCCTCCACACACAGTCACACACATATAAATAAAAATAAAAACAAATGATTCTTTAAGAATATCAACTCAGGGGGCTGGAGAGATGCTTCAGTGGTTAAGAGCACTGGTTGCTTTTCAGAGGCCCTGAGTTCAAATTCCCAGCAACCACATGGTGGCAACGGTTGATATATATATCAACTCATTGAGGTAAAGAACAAATTTCTTAAGTAAAAATTCTGATTATCCTCCTTTCATAGAAAAGAAAAATGAGGCACAGAACAGTTAATCTGCCTAAAGTCACACGGATCTAAGCAGAAGAGCTGAGATTCAAACCTCAAACTTCTGCTCACATGACTTGGCTGCATTTACTTTCTCTGTCACTGAGATTGGTGTTACTGCCACCATGGTGGCCATTTTAATTTTGCATCTTCCTCCAACAGTCGGGGATGGGGTTGGTTGAGAAAAAGACTCTTCAACAGCATCCTTCTGAACCTTCAAGGTTTGCTGGGTTGGCAGAGACCATGTGGGGGTCCCAGGACCAAGCTAGCAGGGTAGGAGGTTTGGTGAGGGTGTCCAGCCCCTCCCACACCCTGCCCATCCTCACCTTCCAGATCCCATGGACACTTGTACCTGATCAGGTCAAACTGAATCAAAGGTGGTGGTGAGATGGAATGTTTTGAGCAAGGTGCTCATCAGCGTCCAAATTGTGGAGTAGGTCAGGAGGGTGGAGCTGCCTTCTCTGAGATTGCTGGGCTTGGGATGGCCATCTGCGGTGAGCTGGTAAGTCATGTGTCAAGACGATGTCATCCACCTGACAGGTGACATCCTTGGAGAGTCGATCATGGGCAGTGAAGCACAGGACATGCTACAGGTCCCCAAAGGCTTCCCAGATGGCAGGCACCTGTGGTTATCTTTGCTGTTGCTGTTGCTCTTATTGTTGTTGGTTTGGTTTGGTTTTTCTTTTTCTTTTCTTTTTCGGTTTTTTGTTTGTTTGGTTGGTTGGTTGGTTTTGTTTTGTTGTTTGCTTGTTTGTTTGTTTGAGACAGGGTTTATCTGTGTAGCCCTGGCTGTCCTGGAACTCACTCTGTAGACCAGGCTGGCCTCAAATTCAGAGATCCGTCTGCCTCTACCTCCCACGTGTTGGGATTAAAGGTGTGTGCCACCATCACCTGGCTCTCCATGATTATCTTGGCCTGCTACCTGGATGCCACAGGCCAGTAGGGCAAGAGGAACATTGTCAGTGCTAAGTTGTAAACGCAGGTCTGTAGGACCTTAATTATGGATAAGGACAGGAGGTGCCATGATTTCCCAGAGTAATGATGCTTCAGGTGAAGCACTTCATTGTCCCTCTTGGGGCCAAGACAAAGCAAAACAGCAAACCACAGAGTAGCACCTGGGGGTGGCATCACAGAACACCTGCATGTTGATACCTCCCCTGGCTGACATCAGAGATGGACGTCAGAGACACACCCAGGCACCAACCATCCAGATCACCCTGATACTGCCACCCCACTGTCACCCAACCAAATACCAAGTCTGCAGTTAGCTTTTGACAATACCTAAATAGCAATAGTCAAAGTTGGGTATGACCGCCCACACCTGCTGAATGCTAAAGAGGCAGAGGAAGGAAGGTCAAAAGAGCAGCATAAGCTACAAAGCAAGATCCTCTCTCAAAATAAAAGGGAAGTGGGAAGGGAAGATGACTTAGAGAGGAAATGCTGCTTGGACATTTCAGACTCCACACGCCCACAGTACAAAGCTAGCTGTAACAGTCTGTGCCAGGAACCTCAGCAGTTGACTCAGGGACTAGGTGGAAATAGGCAAATCCTATTAAACAATCAATAAATTAAGGGAAGATCTGGACAGTGGTGGCACAAACCTTTAATCCCAGCACTCAAGAGGCAGAGGCAGGTAGATCTCTGCAAGTTTGAGGCCAGCCTGGTCTACAGATCAAGTTCCAGGACAGCCAGGGCTACACAGAAAAACCCTGTCTCAGAAAACAAACAAGACAAACAAATGAAAAACTTAGGTGGAGGGGCTGGAGGGATGGCTCAGCGGTTAAGAGCACTGACTGCTCTTCCAGAGGTCCTGAGTTCAATTCCCAGCAACCACATGGTGGCTCACAATCCTCTGTAATGGGATCCGATGACCTCTTCTGGTGTGTCTGAAGACAGTCACAGTATACTCACATACATAAAATAAATAAATACATCTTTAAAAAATAATTAGGTGGAGACATAGAACATTACTTTCAGTTGAGTCTGTCTGTTCTCCAAATACACGTATCCAGGTGAGTGCACTAACAGCACACACATTCACATATATGCACACACACACACACACACACACACACACACACAGGAAAAGAGGAGGACAGGAAGAGAGAAGGAAATATGGCTCAGCAGTAGAGTCCTTGACTGCAGTCCCCCAGTGAGGGGCTAGGGCATGGCTCAGCTGTAAAGTTCTTGCCTACCGTTCAAAAGGCTCTAAATCTGATTCTGAGCACTGAATTTTAAAAAATAGCGATATTCAAAGCATCAGAATCTACCGAAGAGGTTCCCTCCATTCTCTGACCTGAGATTACCGTTTTGTTAGCAGAGACACAGTGACAGCCTGAGTCTGCACTCAGTATGCTGCTCAAGGATATTCATGGACCTCATGTGTCCTCCACAGCTATAGTTGAGCCAACCTTCTGCAGTCTGTCTGGGTAGCAGACACACCCCTCTCTAACATCCCCAAGGGGACTCTCAGACAATTGTAAGTGGGCTCTCAGTCATTAGCCATGACTCTCAAGTGCCCTCAGTTCTAAAGCCCCTTCCTTCAGATGCCTGGATGAGTCTCCTCTCCCAGGTGTCACTCCACTGAGCCATCTTGCCATGTTGAAACAGGCAGGTGACACCCACCAAGCCTGATGACCTGAGTTCTATCCCCAGGACTTACATGGTGGAAGGGAAAATCCATTTCCTGCAAGTGGTCCCTTGATCTCTACATGTAAACTGTGACATGCATGTGCACGTCATGTATTTACACAAGTTACATATTGTGACATGTGTTTACATAAGTAAATACTTAAATAAATAAAAAAATTACACATGGTGTGGACCCAAGCCACATCTACATTCTGTCCCCATGCTTCAGATTCTCCTTAGCAACTGAGGATGGCTTCCTGGTCTCCCCATATACCAACTGCTCCACAAGGAACACCCTCTCTCTGTCCCTCTAGATCACACCCAGATGCTGACCTATCTTAGCAAAAATAAATAAATAAATAAATGAAACTACCATATCACCAAGGGAAGTCCAGAAAGCACGTGGTAAGGACAGACATGTCATGCCTGTCCCCACTGCTTAGAGGGGCAATGTGACTCCAAGGTTTGGGTGGGCAGCCTCTTCCATGAGGGCTGATGACCTTAATAGGCAAGTGCAGACACCCTGATTGCTATTCTGTTGCTGTGATAGAATCCCCAACAAGAAGCAATTGAAGAGACTCGCAGGGATCAGACCATTGTCATGGGAAAGGCATAGTGGTAGGAACAGCAGGCAGGCCGTTCACACTGCATCCACAGCCAGGAAGCAGAGAGCAAACAGGAAGTGGAGCCAGGCATAGTGGTGGGAACAGCAGGCAGGCTGTTCACACTGCATCCACAGCCAGGAAGCAGAGAGCGGACAGGAAGTGAAGCCATTCTGTAAGACCTTAAACCCACCCATCCCAAGTTACGCACCTCCTCCATCAAGGCTCTACCTCCTGAAGGTTTCACAGTCTTCTGAAACAACACCACCAGCTGATGACCAAGTGTGCAAATGAGCCTGTGGGGGACATTTTACATTCAAACTACCAGTGGCCTCCAGTGTCACCCCTGCTCCTGGTAGACCCATCAGCATCTTCCTCATGGCTTATCCTACAACAGTCAAAGTGCTTGACCTGACTTCACTCTGTACTGAGGCGAACTGGGTCATTGCCTAGAGGTTTCTGCTGTAAGGGACACAACTGCTTCTGAGCCCCAGGGTCCAACCTGTGTAAGGAGAGTTGCACACATGATCCCTGGAACATTCCAGAGACACCTGCCTGAGGTTTGAAATGTTCCCAGGCACCCAGATGCGCCCTGAATAATGTAGCTGGAGACAAAATGGTGAAAGGAAAGGGAGGGGGAGAGAGAGGACACTCTGTAGGGCAGTGGACCTTGCCAGGAATCTTGGTCGGGTAGACTGGGTCTGAGTCCCTGGAAACCCAGGGTACACATCTGATATGGTAGGTGGCTCCCTGCTCCCTGACAGATTCCCGGCCTGGAACACGTGCCACACTTCACACATAAGGAAACATGATCTGTGGTCACTGTAGCCCCAGGACAGAGTTCTCCATGCTAATGAGGAATCTGGAGGCCCTGAGGGGTTAGCCAATAAGCTTCCCTTTCCAGACATTCCTCCCTGCAAAAGGTATTTAATCTCTGGTCCACCCTGAGAAGTGGGTAAGCATTCATCTTTCACAATGAACAGTCGATAAATAGTTTAGAATCATGGACTGTCTTTTTCATCAGGAACCACTGTGGGGAGCATCGGGAAGGCCTTTGACTACCAAGCTGCAGTGAAGTCTCCCAAAAAAAGGCCTCTCTGCACTTCCAGACATCCATCACCAAGCTAAGGACAATTACCCCCCAGCTAAGCAGGAGCCCCCCCCCCCCAGCCCCTGGCCCCTCACAGTTGTGTTTGGGATGCTGTGAGATTGTACAGAGAGCTGAGAAGGACCCTAAGACCTTTGTACATGCTAAACACTAGTCACCGTGTAGCTACACACACAGCCAGCCATTAGCATTAGAATGACAGACTCCCCCCAAGCACACCCTGAGTGACCCCCTCTGTGTGTGTGTCTCCCTCTGTCTCTGTCTCTCTCTCCCTTTATCTCCTTCTCTCTATCTCCTTCTCTCTCTTTTCTTTTTTTTTTAAGAGTTATTTTATTTATATGAGTGCACACACCAGAAGAGGGCATCAGATCTCATTACAGATGGTTGTGAGCCACCATGTGGTTGCTGGGAATAGAACTCAGGACCTCTGGAAGAGCAGTCAGTGCTCTTAACCACTGAGCCATCTCTCCAGCCCTCCTTCTCTCTCTTGATCTCCTTTTCCCACTCCCTCCCTCCCTTTTCTTTTCACCATTTTGCTTCCAGCTACATCATCCAGGGCACACTCATGTAGGTGTCTCTGGAATGCTCCAGGGATCATGTGTGGGGCTCTCCTTACACAGGACAGGTCCCAGGGCTCAGAAGCAGCTGTGTCCCTCGCAGCCTTTGTTCCAATTGTCCTGACTGAAGGGATTAATTTGGGGAGCTTGCCAGTAGGTGTAGCAACCGGTCTTCTGTCCCTCTGGATGGCCTTTCTCTCCAGGGACTTCTAACCTCCTCCCTCTGACTCTAGAATTTGATTGGCAGCATCCAGAGAGTCAGTGGCTTCCTGGAGACACAGCTCCCCACCACGCAAATGACCTTTACTGCAGCTAAACCTCCTATGCCTGGTGCTCATCTACAGCCCCCAAGCCAACTGCCACCTGGACAGCCATGGTGGGTGACTGACCATGCTAATAGTCACAGGGTGCACACAAACATGACCTCAAGTACAGAGGTGTGTGTGCTGTGAGTGCTTACTGAGGAACTACTGTGCTCCGACTCTTGAGCTCAGACACTGAGAGAGAAGGATGAGTAGGATTGACCGGGTGCCCGCCCTCTGAGGTCCCACTTTCTCCAGAGGAAATAAGCCAGTGACAAACTCATCAGTGAATAGTTACTAACTAGGATGAACCCTGGTGAGATGGTGAGCAGGGTGGCTGAGCGTGATAACAGGGAGGGGCATAAAGACTGGAGGCCAGGTGGCTATTAAATTCATAGATGCGGCCAGGCGCGCTCACACACACCAGCCATCTCAGCCCAGGGAGGCTGAGGCAAGAGGAGTGTGAGTCAGAAGCTAGCCTGGGCTATCTAGCGATGCGCTGTCAAAGGAAGGGAATGAAAGTGGATAGAGAGAAATATAAAGGGAAAAGAAGGAAGGGAGATGGGGGAGGGAATAAAAGGGGAAGGGAGGAGTACTGAAAGGGAAAAACATGTCAATCAAAGGCAGACTGCAAGCCATGAAGTACAGTTGTCCAGAAGCATCAGTCCCCATGACCCCCAAGGATCTACTCCTTGTCTTCTCCATCCTCATGTCCAGGGTGAAGTTAGGGAAGCATTGAGATTGAAGAGACTTCAAGAGTCTTTGTTACCCATATCTGAGTACTTGGAGCTCTGTCTCTTAGTATGATTGGTATTGTCCGTATTTAGCAAAGAGGTTTGCATAAATAGCAGGTAAGCCAGGCTTGGTAGAGCATGCCTATCATCCCAGTACTCAAGAAGCTGAGGCAGGAGGAGCACTATGAATTCAAGGCCAGCTTGGGCTATACAGTGAGTTTCGGGACAGTCTGAGCTACAAGGTGAAACATTGTAAAAATAAATAAAAGAAAACCTTAGCCAGACAGCGGTAGGACGTATCTTTAATCCAAGCACTTGGGAGGCAGAGACAGGTGGGTCTGTGAGTTCAAGGTCAGCCTTGTCTACAGAGTGGGTTCCAAGACAGCCAGGGCTACACAGAGAAACCTTGTCTCGATAAATTAATTAATTAACTAATTAATTAATTAATTAATAAACAAAATAAAACAGGGCTGGAGATGTGGATCATCTTATAGAGTGTGTGTCTTTCGTGCATAAAGCCCTGGGTTCCATTCCCTGAATGGTATAAACTGTGTGTGGTGTTATACTCCTGTAATCTCAGCACTCAGGAGGTTGGGGCAGAAGGGTCAGGAGTTCACTGTGTCTACATAGGGAGTTTGGGCCAACCTGGGCTACATAAGACCCTGTTCCATTTTTTTTTTTTTTTTTTGAAAAATGAGACTAGGTGAGTCAAGAGAAGATATCCAGCTCTGCACAAGCAGATTAGATGAATGTGCCTCTTGTATACAAAATCCATTGACCAGTGGACAAGCTGAACCAAAATCCTATCTCTCTGTACAGAGTTGAGGCAGCAGCCTACACTCAGCTGCAGCTGAGTCTGCACAGTGAAACAAATGCTATTGTACAGTGGTTGATGGACCAGTAGGAGCTGAGAGATGTCTTTCAGGAAGCCAGGGACGGGGAAATGTTTTTTTAAATTTTATTATTTTTTATTTTTCATATTTTATTTACATTTCAAATGTTTCCCCCTTTCCAGATCTCCCCTTTGGAACCTCCCCATTCCCTCCACCCTCCCCTGCCACTATGGGGGTATTCTCCCACCCACCCACCCACCCACTCTCGTCTTCCCTCCTAGGCATTCTCCTATACTGGGGCATCTAATACCCTCAGGCCCAAGGGCCTCTCCTCCCTCTGATGGATAACAAGACCCTCCTCTGCCGCACTGTGGCCAGCACCATGGGTCCCTCCATGTGTATTCTTTGGTTGGTGGATCAGTCTCCAGAGGTATGGGGGGGGGGTCAGGTCAGTTGTCACTGTTGCTGCCTCCCTGGGGATGCAAACTCCCTCAGCTCCTTCAGTCCCTTCTCCAAGTCCTCCATCTGGGACCTCACACTCAGCCCTACAGTTGCTGCGAAGTGACTCTTGGGTATTTCAAACTTTTGGGCTAATAACCACTTAACAGTGAGTACATACCATGTTCATTCTTTTGTGACTGTATTACCTCGCTCAGGATGATATTTTCAAGACCCATCCATTTGTCTGTGAATTTCATGAAGTCATTGTTTTTAATAGCTGAGTAGTATTCCATTGTGTAAATGTACCACATTTTCTGTATCCATTCCTCTGTGGAGGGACATCTGGGTTGTTTCCAGCTTCTGGCTATTATAAATATGGCTGCTATGAACATAGTGGAACATGTGTCTTTATTACGTGTTGGAGCATCTTCTGGGTATATGCCCAGAAGTGGAATAGCTGGGTCCTCAGGTAGTATTATGTTCATTTTTCTGATGGTCTGCCAAACTGATTTCCAGAGAGGTTGTATCAACTTCTCCATTCCCACCAGCAATGGAGGAGTGTTCCTCTTTCTCCACATCCACGCCAACATCTGCTGTCACCTGAGTTTTTGATCTTAGCCATTCTGACTGGTGTGAGGTGAAATCTCAGGGTTGTTTTGATTTGCATTTCCCTGATGACTAAGGATGTTGAACATTTCTTTAGATGCTTCTTGGCCATTCAAGTTTCCTCAGTTGAGAATTCTGTTTAGCTCTCTTCCCCATTTTTTGATAGGGTTATTTGGATCTCTGGAGTCTAGCTTCTTGAGTTCTTTTGTATACATTGGATATTAGCCCTCTATCGGATGTAGGATTGGTAAAGATCTTTTCCCAATCTGTAGGTTGCCGTTTTGTCCTATTTACAGTGTCCTTTGCCTTACAGAAGCTTTGTAATTTTATGAGGTCCCATCTGTCGATTCTTGATCTTAGAGCACAAGCCATTGGTGTTCTGTTCAAGAACATTTTCCCTAGGCCCAAGTGTTCAAGACTCTTCCCCACTTTCTCTTCTATTAGTTTCAGTGTATCTGGTTTTATGTGAAGGTCCTTGATCCACTTGGACTTGAGCTTTGTACAGGGAGATAAGAATGGATCAATTTGCAATCTTCTACATGTAGACTGCCAGTTGACCCAGCACCATTTGTTGAAGATGCTGTCTTTTTCCACTGTATGATTTTAGCTTCTTTGTCAAAGATCAAATGACCATAAGTGTGTGGGTTTATTTCTGGGTCTTCGATTCTATTCCATTGATCTACCTGCCTGTCACTGTACCAATACCATGCAGTTTTTATCACTACTGCTCTGTAGTACAGCTTGAAGTCAGGGAGGCTGATTCCCCCAGATGTCCTTTATTGTTGAGAATAGTTTTTGCTATCCTGGGTTTTTTGTTATTCCATATGAATTTGAGAATTGCTCTTTCTAGGTCTATGAAGAATTGAGTTGGGATTTTGATGGGGATTGCATTGAATCTGTAGATTGCTTTCGGCAGGATGGCCATTTTAACTATATTAATCCTGCCAATCCATGAGCATGGGAGATCTTTCCATCTTCTGAGGTCTTCTTCGATTTCTTTTTTTCAGAGACTTGAAGTTCTTGTCATACAGATCTTTCACTTGTTTGGTTAGAGTCACACCAAGATATTTTATATTGTTTGTGACAATTGTGAAGGGTGTTATTTCCCTAATTTCTTTCTCAGCCTGTTTATCCTTCGAGTATAGGAAGGCTACTGGTTTGCTTGAGTTAATTTTGTATCCAGCCACTTTGCTGAAGGTGTTTATCAGCTGTAGCAGATCTCTGGTGGAGTTTTTCGGGTCACTTAAGTATACCATCATATCATCTGCAAATAGTGATATTTTGATTTCTTCCTTTCCAATTTGTATCCCTTTGACCTCCTTTTGTTGTCTGATTGCTTTAGCTAGAACTTCAAGTACTATATTGAGTAGGTAGGGAGAGAGAGAGCAGCCTTGTCTAGTCCCTGGTTTTAGTGGGATTGCTTCGAGTTTCTCTCCATTTAGTTTGATGTTGGCCACTGGTTTGCTGTATATTGCTTTTACTATGTTTAAGTATGCTCCTTGAATTCCTGATCTTTCCAAGACTTTTATCATGAGGGGATGTTGAACTTTGTAAAATGCTTTTTCAGCATCTAACGAAATGACCATGTGGTTTCTTTCTTTGAGTTTGTTTATGTAGTGGATTACATTGATGGATTTCCAGGTATTGAACCATCCCTGCATCCCTGGGATGAAGCCTGCTTGATCATGGTGAATGATCATTGTGATGTGTTCTTGGATTCATTTTGCAAGAATTTTATTGAGTATTTTTGCATCGATATCCAAAGGGAAATTGGTCTGAAGTTTTCGTTTATTGTTGGGTCTTTGTGGGGCTTTGGTATCGGTGTAACTGTGGCCTCATAGAATGAATTGGGTAGTGTTCCTTCCATTTCTATTTTGTGGATAGACTGAAGAGTATTGGTATTAGGTCTTCTTTGAAAGTCTGATAGAATTCTGCACTGAACCCATCTGGTCCTGGGCTTTTTTTGTTTGGGAGACTGTTAATGACTGCTTCTATTTCTCAGGACGGGGAATTAACTAAGGTGTTGATGCACCTAGAGTGGAGCCAAGGCATAGGTGCTGTCCATGGTCCTTAAATCTCCCAGTGTTCCCTTCGAGGAGCTGTCCGCAGTGCTGACAAGGATATTGGGAAAGAAAGACTAACCCAGATGCTAGCTCAAGCAGTTCGATCTGAAGGGAGCTACCTGGCAGGTCTGTATAAGGTTCTGAGTAGGAGTTTAGAGGACCCCGGCTGTGGGCAGCCTGGCAACCCGGAAGGAATCTGCCCGTGGTGCTGAGGACCTTGGAGAGAGGGATGTGGTGACCGGGTGCTGGTAGGTCAGCTCCCAACCCAGTCCAACGCAAGGGCATCTCTCCATGGTTCTGAATTGTGAAGGGCCAATGGTGCTCAAGCATCATGCCCAGTCCATACTGAGTCCTTCAGGATGCTGGACAGAGGCCTAGTTGGATGGATCACTCTTTGTGGTACTGAACTGCTGTCTATGTGTTCCAAGATTCAGATGACCATGGTCACCCTTGAAGCCTTGATCCACTTCAGACAAGCTGTCTCCTTTGAGGGTGCCCAGGATCTCTGTGTTGAGATCAGTGTCCCCAACAGTACCTTGAATGTTCAGTGGACCACTGATCACAGCAATGGCTACCATCAGCAGTTAGTGCTCTGGAGATGAAAAGGTGGTCCACACAGAGGTAATGCTGAGTGTGAGACCAAGAGTCACTCTGCCATCCTTCCACCACAAGATGGCCTCATAACTGTGGACGATTTTACTATCTGTCAACATGTCACCCACACATGTAACTTGCTAGTACTTTTTGAGGCTCTGCTAAGTTTTTGAAAATTCCCAGAGCCCTTGACAGCATAGAGCATACAACCTGGAAAGACCCAACAGTCCATGCTTAATAGATTCCATCTTAAGCATTGTGAATACATGAACAGAAGAGTGCATATGTGAAGGAAGAGGTTGTGTGGGTACAGGGTGCAAGAACTCTCCCATGATCTGATCCCTCAGCCATTTCCCAGCCTGGTGACAGGCTTGCCATCCTGCCTATGTGGGAGGCTGAGACATAGCATCATGAGTTTAAGGCCAGCCTGGGGATTCAGGGTGAGTTCAAGGCCAGCCTAGGCAACTCAGTGAGACCTTGTTTCAAAATAAAAGGAGCTGGGAGCCTAGCTCAGTGCTAGAGCCCATTCTATAATCCCCCAATGAGGGACAGGGAGCCTGGCTTACCAGTAAAGTGTGTACCTAGAATCCCCCAGTGAGTCACCAGAGACATGGCTCGGAGATCCAGCACTTGAGAGTGATAGACATGGGTCTGATCCTAAGCATCATCAAACAAAGAATGAAAAGAAAAAAAGAAAAAGGTTTCGTGTGAAAAATGCAGAAATGAATGAAGTCCGGGTGGGGAAAATACCCAAAGGCCCAACACCCTGTGAGTGTTTCTCTCCACTTACCTAATGGCTGACTGCTTTGTTTCTTCATCCTTCCATGCTTTCCTACCTCTCTCTCAGCTCTTAGCTGAGGGTGAACTGGCCATCAAGGCTAGTGGCAGGAGCAAAGACACCATCAGGTAAGTGACGTCTCCACCACCTTAGTGTGCACACCAAAGGTGGGCTCAGCAGAAGGCTTCTGTCTGGAATCCCTAGTGAGGGGTGGGTGTGGCTGAAACAAACCATCAAGAGCTATCATAACGTTCGGAGGGTCGTTAACAACAGAAGCAAGAACTTCTCACAGTCCTGTAGCAGGAAGTCCAGGAAGCGGGCACTGGTGTTGGTTCATACATGATGCCTCCTCTTCCTCCATTTTTTCTTTTCTTTTTCTTTTTTTAATGTTTGTTTTCTGGACAGGGACTCATTATGTAGCTTTGACTGGAACTCACTCTGTAGACCAGGCTGGCTTCAAACTCTCAGACATCATCTACCTTTGCCTCCTGAGTTGCTGGAATTAAAGGTGTACTTCATCGTGCCTGGCTCTTTTTTTTTTCTTCTCAAGTGTGGGTGTGTGGGTGTAAATGCACACATGTGTGTGAGTGTCCACGTGCGCTTGTAGAAGTCAGAGTACATCTTTGTGGAATTGATTCTTTCCTTCCACCATGTACATTTTGAAGATCAAACAGGTTATGAGGCTTCGTGGCAACACCAGTATCTGCTGAACACTCTCACTGGCCCTTATAGGTCTCCTGGATATTAGAGACTCTGGTAAGCTAAGGCTGGGGCTCAAGAAGAACAGAATTTGGGTTGAATTCCCACATGGCTACAACCATGGGAAGTGAGGGAGGAGACCGTGAGGACTGCTGATGCCCCCTTTCTGCCTGGTAGATCCTAAATGTGCACTATGCATCCCCAGAGGCCTGGGAGGAGACCTTAGAGGAGATCTGCAACCTGTTGTGGCTAAATGTGACTCTGCGACACGGCCCTGACTGTGAGCTGTGCCCAGCCAACCTCCAGCTGCTGCTTTATTGGTTTAGTTAGCTGCTTCCCACTAGACATAACCATACCTTTGTTCAGTCATTCAACTCACATTTATAAGCATCAGCTACATGTTGGGACATTTCTTGGCTGTGGGAGCATTTCCACGAGCTAGAAAAATACCCCTTCTTATTGGGCATGTTATGTGAGAGATTTTTCCTGGGGAGACACAACACACACACACACACACACACACACACACACACACACACACACACACAC
>JADRCH010000163.1:596226-682064 GCA_019843965.1 Rhynchomys soricoides
CACACACACACACACACACACACACACACACACACACACACACACACCTCACTCTGGAAAGCGAGTCAATGACAGAATAAATTAACAATCTGTCATGTTTCTAGCAGGAGTTGGGGTGAGAGGTTACTTACATGGAGCAGGGATGACTCAAAGCAGCTGCGTCACCAACACTAGTGATGAGCCTCAGAAGCTGCATATGCTGAACTCTGCACTGGACCTGTCAGCCACAGGTCTGGGATATCAGTGCTGCCTAAAATGGAGGCACAAATTGGGCACTGGACAACTCCAGGGACTCATGGCTGTGGAGATGGTACGTATGTGTTATAACTCAGTTATCCAACAGAGGGCAGTGAACAGCCAAAAGGGGACATTTCTCCCAGATCCAGTCCTAGGAGCTAGTAATAAGGAGACCAAAGAGACCTTGTAGTGGACACACTCCGGGTAGATGGTGTAGTGGACACACTCCGGGTAGATGGTGTAGTGGACACACTCCAGGATGAGTTTCTTGTATGCACGTGGATCACATGTGTGTGGATCCAAGGAGTGGGGAGTACATGCACCTTTGGAGGCCAGAGGTTAATTCCTCTCCACTTGGACACAGAAGTGGGACCTTTCACTTACTCAGAACTTGCTGGTTCTGGCTAGTCCAGCTTCTCAGCTTGTCCCAGAATTTCATCTCTGCCTCCTGAGTGCTAGGACTCTAGGCAGCTACCAGCCCTGCCTGGCTTTCATGTGGGCTGCGGAAATCCAGCACTGCAAGACCCCGCCCCTGACAAGTCTTTTAACTGCAGGGGTGACCATCCCAGTCCCAAAGCTGAGATTCTCATTCAGAGGAGCAGGACAGATGGGCGAGGTGGGGAAGGGACACAGGCTCTCCTTTCCTATTCTCCCACCTCCCTGCCTCCCACCCACGGGTACATTTACTTCTTGGGCAAGGAGATATTCCCATGCCTCAGCCAATGGAAAGGGAAATGTGGGACAGAAGGCCCTACTGGACCAGCTGCAGAGATTCTCAGAATACATGACCACCCATGGCTGCAATGACCAAAGGAAATCAGGGTCCCCTTTGAGGTTATTACTCTCATTATAAAATAATTTAAGAATGGACTCAAATGGAAATACTAGAATAGTTTGTGGGCATTTAAAAAGAAAACCCCAGCCGGGCAGTGGTGGCGCACGCCTTTAATCCCAGCACTCGGGAGGCAGAGGCAGGCGGATTTCTGAGTTCGAGGCCAGCCTGGTCTACAGAGTGAGTTCCAGGACAGCCAGGGCTACACAGAGAAACCCTGTCTCGAAAAACCAAAAAAAAAAAAAAAGAATTAATTGTCCCACATATCTCTCTAGCGTGGCTTAAGGTGAGCCCACTTGCCTAGGGGTGGCCCCTCAGCTGAAGGGACTGACCAGAGCAGCTGAAGTCTTCATCCAGGCCACACTGAGTCCAGGGAGGGAGGAGAAATCTGCAAGGACGCCTGGACTGTTGGCTAAGCCTCAGGTCAAGACTACAGCATGTAATACTCAAAGTGCAGACATTCCCCTCTGCCCCAGTTTTCAGTGGGTGTCATGCATGGCCAGCCCGCCTGCCGCCCACCACTGTCTGACACCATCTTGGCTTCGCAGGCCTCCTTTGTGTCCTTCTGACACCCATATTGATTTCAACCACAGAACCTTTGCATTCGATGTCCCTCTGCCAGGTACGCTCTTCAGCCCATCGGGGAGCTTGAGTCATTTCATCAGTGGGGCTCGGCCTGAAGGTCACCACTTCAAAGACCTCCCTCTCCCTTTAAAATGTAGGGCTGGGAGTATGGCTCAGTGGTAGAGCCCCTGCCTAGAATCCTCCAATAAGGGGCTTGAGACATGGTGCAGTTGTAGTGTACCTGTGTAGCCTGTGTAAAGTCCTGGGGTTAGACCCAGACCTTATGTTAAAAAAAAAAGATTAGACACACATACATGGTTTTCTTAGTCTCCATTATCATCATGGGGGATAATGGGTGTCCTTATGTGTTTTCTGTTGCTGATAACTCACTGGCAGAGAGTAACTTTAAAAGACTACAAATTTATCTTGGCATAGAGTCTGGTCCACGGTCAAAGGGCAAGTGCCCATCTGGTGACCTGTCTACTAGCAGAATCCCTGGCAGCCCAGGATATCACGGGGGAAATGGCAAGAACATATAAGGGACTGGCAAGAGCAGGTAGAGACTCCTCTGCTGCCAATCCTGAACTCCATGATCAACCCCTGAGCCCCATGTAGTAAAAGGAGAAAACCAACCCCCCCCCCCCCCAGTTTTCCTCTGACTCCCATACTCCTGCCCTGGCACACCCCACAATATAGTCAATCATTTAAAAAAAAAAAAAAAAAGACAACATTTAAAAGTCAGAGACAGACTAGTCCAAGCACCTCACCTGTTATAAAGTAACACATTAAAACACACTGATCCATGGAGATCAGAAAAGGACTGTTCCCACCGAGTCCTTATCTCTCCATCTTCCTTCCTTCCTGAGAAGAAAGAAAGGTTCTTACTGAGTGGGCTCATTTTAAATGCCTCCCCCTCTCAACCAGTCAGTTCAGTGTTGGGAAGGGCCCCAGGGCTCCACGGTAGGCAAGCGCTCTCCCCACTAAGCCCAGAGCCAGCCCACAATTTCCATATTCACCAAATTCACCTGAGCACAACCCTGAACAGGTTTCTCCATCTCTGCCTAGAGATGCATTCTGGGAAAAGCTCAATGGAGAGGACTTATCAGAACCACAGATATATGTGATACCATGGGCATTTGGCACATGTCTGGGTCACAGATCTGTTGTGTTCACTGAGGAACACAAAGTAGACGATGCATCCTCAGTTACTCCTCCTGGGGTATGGGAAGTGCTGCACAAACCACTCACGTACCTCTATCAGCCAAACAGGGACGGTTTATTGAATGCACACCCCAAGACTGATCCATCGGGGACGTAGTCCAGACTCCAGAGCTGAACTGCAATGCCAAGCCAGAATCCTATAGAGATTTTAAGCCAGAAATCCACAAACATCTGTGCCAAGTTATTTCACCAATCAGAATTTAGGGATAGGGGATTTCCTTAGGAATATGTCTTTGCTGTACATTTATCCTGGTTCTCATTGGTTGGGATACTCAGCTGTAGTGGGGAATTTACCTTGCCTAACAGTCATGTCTTCACTTACCAACCAGGATGTCAGTTACCCACGTACGTGTCTCTTTCTGCCAAGTAGGATGTCAGTTCCCAGGAAGGTCTTGGGAGCTTAAAACTTTACTCAACCCCTGCTCAAAATGGAAGTCTTATTCCGAGCGACTCTTTATACTGGTGCAGGTGGCTTTCTTATGTTGGGGTCTATGCCAGAGTCAGCTTTTCAAAGCAAGAAACCAACAAACAAACAAACAAAAAATTAAAAATGCTGGGCAGTGGTGACGCACGCCTTTAATCCCAGCACTCAGGAGGCAGAGACAGGCGGATTTCTGAGTTCAAGGCCAGCCTGGTCTACAGAGTGAGTTCCAGGACAGCCAGGGCTACACAGAGAAACCCTGTCTTGAAAAACCAAAAACAAACAAACAAACAAATAAAGCAAGAAACCATAAAAGCTCAGACACAGGTGCAGGAAGTGCTACTCAGCAGTTGGTTCAAGTCCACACTTACTGTAGCTAACGCTACAAAGCAGTTCTAACTGGTCTCTGTTTTGATTGGTTTCCATGAACACCAGAGCACAGAACATAACAGAATCTGCTACTAACTCAGACATGAGAAAGTGCTCTAGTTACAACAGGTGAGAAAGTTCCCTTGTAACATTAGTAACAGTACAAAATGGCTGCTAGACAGGCAACTGTTACATAGGCCTTAACTCCTTACCTAGTGTCATTGTCAGGATACTTTCTTTGCTTTTTTTTTTTAAGACAGGGTTTCTCTGTGTAGCCCTGGCTGCCTGAAACTTGATCTGTAAACCAAGCTGGCCTTTAACTCAAGAGATCCTCCTGCCTCTGTCTCCTGAATGCTGGGATAAAGGCATGCACCACCACCGCCTAACTGATTTGCTTGCGATTTTCAAAAATCATTTAGATTTGTCTCATTGGGTTGTCCTAGTTCCAAACTGAAGAATGTTTGGTGGTAGGAATGTGCAATGTGAGACAGACATGGCAGTACATGCCTGACATCTCAGCACTGTGGAGGTAGAGGCAGTAGGATCAGGAATTCAAGGTCTTCCTCAGCTAGAAAGGGATTTCAAGGCCATCCTGAGCTATGGAAGACCCTGTATCAAAGAAAAATAAAGACATAAAAATACGTTTTGAAAGCTCATGAGCTCAGCCAGGTAGTGGTGGCGCATGCCTTTAATCCCAGCACTCAAGAGGCAGGCAGATCTCTAAGTTCAAGGCCAGCCTGGTCTACAGAGTGAGTTCCAGGTTGGACAAGGCTACACAGAGAAACCCTCTATTGGGGGAGATCATGAGCTCCAAGACAGCAAAACAGCGAGAGCAGGTCTCACAGTGCAGCCTACGGAGCTCTAGATAACCAAGACACACACTGACCAACACACGGAACTGGTGAGAGCCTCCTTTGAGCCATTTATACTATCTGTCAGCAGCTCACTTGTTTTGACAAATGTATTTTTTTTCTTTGTCCATGCCCTTTATCAAAATAAAAGATTGCATGGAGCCATGCAACTCCTGGACACATAAGCTTCCTATGTCTAATCAGGGTAACCTCTAAAATTCCAAATGATGACGGGCAGGCTGGGTGTCATCAGGGCAGGTGATGTTGTGTGTTCTGGCTCATCTACGTATGGCGCTGCTCAAAATTCTGGTTAAGTCTCTATATTTCTGTGTGTGTGTGTGTGTGTGTGTGTGTATGTGTGTGTGTGTATGCGTGTCTGTGTGTCTGTGTGTGTGTGTATGTCTGTATATATGTGTCTGTATGCCTCTGTCTGTCTATCTGTGTCTGTTTCTTCCTGTGACTCTGCAGGGTCTCTTCTAGCTATTTTGAAACAGTCAGGCTGCTCCTGACCCAGTCGGCACAATGGAATTTACTCTTGCGTTCAAACTGTAACAGTGTAACCTTTGACCAGACGCTTCCCACTTCCCACCTCTGCACTGCCCCTCTGCTTCTCCAAGAATGTCTTTAGTCTCCACTGACTGAGATCTTACGCACTTTGACATGACGCCCTCCAGCCTTAAACCTCCTTAGAAGAAATAACAAGGCTTCCTCTTTCTTATGGGCAATATTCCATGGTGTGTACACACTACGTTCTCTTTATCCATTCACCTATTAGTGGACATTTCATTCTGTCTTGGCTCTTGTGAACAATGCCACAAGGCACACAGGTGCGAGCATCGGGCATTCTTCAGCATGCTGGTTTCCTTTCCTCCAGGCATACTCCCCAATAGCTGACAGATCTTATGCTCACTCTATTCTGTGGGGAACTTCTATTCCATTTTCCATAATAGCTATAAGATTTCAATATAACTTATTGATGACTAGCCATGGCTTGCTGCCCACATGATTCTCTGCTTTAGATTTACAATGTGGATTCCTTGGAGCCAGAAGTCTACACGGCTGTTAGGGGCCAAAAGTCTGCTTTTCTTCACATTTTTGCTCTGCCTCCAACCTGCATGACACGTCAAAGGTCACCCAGTGACTGATGCAATATCTATGTCCCACATTGTGCTAAGTGACATTAATTTCCCCGGAAAGCACAGTAGCTCCCAGCTGTAATCTCAGTACTAGGGAGACTAAGGCTGGAGGACCACCATACCATACATTTAAGGACAGCCAGGGCTAAACAATGAGTCACACACACACACACACACACACACACACACACCAGCATTCAGAAGGTGGAAGCAGGAGGATGGTCATCCTCAGCTACATAGAAAGCTCCAGAAGAGCCGGGCAATGGTGGCACACGCCTTTAATCCCAGCACTTGGGAGGCAGAGGCAGACGGATTTCTGAGTTCGAGGCCAGCCTGGTCTACAGAGTTCCAGGACAGCCGGGGCTACACAGAGAAACCCTGTCTCGAAAAACCAAAAAAAAAAAAAAAAAAAAAGAGCTCCAGAGTAACCTGGAACATGGGGGTCCGCCATTGAAACTCTGAGGCCCTAGGAAAGAGGCTGAGGGGGAGGGTAGATCAGTTTCTGTTTTCCCCTCTATGGTGTTGGTTTCCGGCTCACCGTTAAACCACCATTATCTGCACCTGTGGCACCTACCTTTCTTGGCGGTAGGAGCCAGCCCACCCAGCAAAGATCTCTGTGCTCCTGGATCATAGTGAGACCCAAACCCTGTACCAAAGGGGGCAAGGAAGGGGTTCACTGGGAAGGTATTTAAACTGGGGGGGGGGGGAACCCAGGCCTCTTAGAATCTGGGGCCATTCTCTGCAAGAGTAGTCTCTAAAGCTTGCCAAAACAAAGTCCTTTCGTTTTCTTCTAGGGTATCGCTCTCCCTACCTTCTCCCCCCCCCCCTTTTTCTTTTTTGAAACTTGGTCACACATAGTCTAGGACAGCCTTGAACTCCTGGTCTTTTTGCCTCCACCTTCCAAATGCTGAAGAGACAGGTGTGTGTCACCACGCCTATCTTGCATGCCCATTTGACAGAGGAGAAAACTGAGGCTGGGAGTAAGGGAGCTAGAGAGAGAGGTGCCGTGGAGGTTAGAACTGCTGAGTATGGCAAAGCACCCCGGGGGGTCCGAAGAAGCGTCGGATTCTGCATAGGAGGAGCAGCGAGGGAGCACCAAACTGCGGTGCGGCTCCGCCCCCATGGGGGACGTGAAGACGCGGACCCCGCGCAGCGTGGGGACATGTGACCGACTGCAGAGGCCGCGCGCTGCATCCCCGGCCCGGCCGCGCTGCTGCGCAGGACGCGGTGAGGCGCGCGCCGAGGCCCGGGAGCACCAGCCGGGAGCACTACAGGGCGCGTGAGCAGACGCGTGGCCGCAAGGCCTGGGCGGGGTCTCCTCAGGGTCCCCAGCTTCGTGCAGAAACGAAACTGAAAGAGGGGCCCGAGGGAGGCGGAGCTGCGCCGACACCTCCCAGACTTGCGAGGCCCGGACCCAGGCGCGGCTAGGTGTGCTCCGGCCACCATGGCTCAGGATGGCGTGGAGGTAGGACAGCCGCGCCACCGGCGACCAGCCGCGCGGAAAGGGCTCTCGGGAACACCCCTTCCCCCTGGGCTGCCTCCTTCCTCCATCCCTGGGCACAGTGGGGCTGTAGGGTCAGAGGTCAGAAGGAAAGGGCATGCATCCCGCGCCACACACACACACACACCGCCAGACCCCAAATTCGCACCGGGGAGGATGGGTTGCGCCGCAGTCTCCACCATCCCCCAATGCCTGGAGAACTTTGGATTTTTCCAGGAAATGGCTTGGGGGGCGGGGGATGGGGAAGCGGAGGCCAGAAGCCAGGGTCAAGTTCAGGAGAATGAAGGTGCAGGCGCTGCTCTCCGTCGCCCCAGACCTCAGAGCTCATCCCCCCTCCATCCTAGTTGGAGAAGAGTGTCAGGCGCCTCCGAGAGAAGTTTCATGGAAAAGTGTCCCCCAAGAAGGCAGGGGCTCTTATGAGGAAGTTTGGCAGCGACCACACCGGAGTTGGGCGATCTATCGTGTATGGTGAGTCAGCCCTGGGGGAACACTGAGTGGGTGTGGTTTAAGAATTGCTGTCGCGATTTTGCGACCCTGACTCTCCACCGCCTGGAACTCGTACACCCTTCAAGAGCCCCTCCCATGTTCTCCCACTAGGTGTCAAGCAGAAAGATGGACAGGAGCTGAGCAACGATTTGGACGCTCAGGTAACCTCTCCTCCCCCTCTCCCCAAAGGAAGGGGGAATCCCCATTTCTCTTGGGCAGGAAGAACAAATCAGTGCTACGAGTGCCCGCCTCAGCTCTAGAACAGTAGGTGCTGATTACGTGCTGATTACCTCAAATGGAGGAGACAGGACAGTAGGATAAATAGGTCCTGGATGTCAAAGAACGCTCAGGGCGACCCTCCCTTGCACTAGAAGAAAGGCTGGACTGGGCAGATTTGCGGAGAAAAGTCTGAATGGAGGAGGAAGGTGGAAGGAATCAAGTCAATATGGTTGTTTTGCTCCTCAGCTTCTGTAGCTGGCAACCTGTGCATTCGATTTGCTTGAAAGACATACCAGAGTTTTGTTTTGTGTAAGACGGAGTCTTTATGTAGCCCAGCCCTGGACTGCCCTGAAATTCACTATATAGGCCAGGCTGGCTTTAAATTCACAGAGATCCACTTGCCTCTACTTACCAAGAGCTGGGAATCAAGGCATGCACCACCATGCTGGGCATCTAAAAGAATCCTACCAATAATATTCTTTAGGCTTAGGTCTATAAGCAATACAATATAATAATAATAGCAGGAAGCAGCCTTCATGGAGAGCACTTGTGGCCTCCAGGCTTTGGCTCCTTTCATAACCCCTCCTCCTGGTCCCAGGAGGCAGTCCAATTACACAAGAGCACAGCCCAGGGTAATGACATTCACCAGGTTCCCGAGAGCAGCAGTTGACTTCATAGATTCAAACCCTAGCGGCTTGGAATGAAGCTTGGGCTCTGAGAGGCCCCTCTGTGAAGACCCTGGAAGAGTGACAGGCTTGCCCACCATCCCTCAGCAGGGAGCAACCAAGCAGCCAATCAGGTTTGCAGCCAGCTGCTTGCAAGTCCCAAAGCCTACAGCTTTTTAAAGCCACGTGGTCAAGGGGCGGAGAGATGCCTCAGCAGTTATGAAAGCTTGCTGCTCTCACAGAGGCTCCCAGCTCCACAAAGGGACAGCTCACAACCACTCCAGTTCCAGGGGACCTGACGCTCTCTTCTGGCCTCCATGGGCACTGCACATGTGCACATGCACATGGGAAGAGACACACACATATACATTTAAAAACATTTTAGTCTTTAAAACCAGGTGGCATCAGAGGCCAGGTGTCACATGTGTGGCCTCTGCAGATGGAGAAGTCACACAAGGCTCTGGGTTCCATGGGCCATGATCACTGAATGAATTTAGATTCTGGACCATCTAGGAAATGAGAATAGCAAATGTACCCAGTTCTCAAGGACACTTGGGACATTGTGCTTTTGTCTGTTTTTACAGTACTAGGGATTGAACTTGAGGATTCATAGTAGGCAAGGGCTCTAATGCTAAGCCATGCCCCCAGCCTTCTCTGTTTACATGTAATCCTCCTGCCTCACTCTTCTAAGTGGCTTGAATGACTGGCCTGTGTCACCAGACCCAGCTCCAGCGATTACTGGAAAGTTCTCAACACTGGCAATAACGTTTCGTGTCTGCTAGAGCTACATAGAGCCAGGGTCCTGTCTCCATGCAGTGGCTTCCCCTCTAAACATGGGTGTAGAACCCTGAGAGTATTTCCGGTTTCTGATCTCCCCTTTTGTGTCTCCCCTCAGGACCCACCAGAAGACATGAAGCAAGACCAAGATATCCAGGTGTGTTGGTGGCTGGAATGAGTCAGGGTGTGGATGAAGATACCTATCCCAGGGGCAGGAGTGATGAAGTGGGGTCCAGAGGCAGAGGTAAACTTTTTGTCCACGTTCATCCATGTTGCAGGCAGTAGCCACCTCCCTGTTACCCCTGACGGAAGCCAATCTTCGAATGTTCCAAAGAGCCCAAGATGACCTCATCCCTGCCGTGGACCGACAGTTTGCCTGCTCCTCCTGTGACCATGTATGGTGGCGCCGTGTGCCCCAGAGGAAGGAGGTGATAGCCCAGACTTAGCTTGGTTCCTTCCTGTGTCCAGAAATTATGTTTCTAACTGAAGGTCATCAACTGGGGGAGGGGCATGTTATGTGCACACGTGTGTATATGAGTGTGTTTGTCTATATCTGTGTGTGTGTACATATGCAAGTGGAAGCCGGAGTTTGGTGCTAGGTGGGTTTCTCAGTTGCCCTCCAACTTAGTTTTTGAGACAGGACCTCTTACTGAACCCTAGGGCTCATCAGTTAATGTGTTGGCCAGCGTGGCCCAGGAAGCCTCCTGACTCAACTTCCCCAGGACTAGGGTTATAAGTGCATTTAGCCATGCCTGGCTCTTCTATGTGTGCTATGGATTTGAACTCAGTCCCATGAGCACAGCCCACTCTACCCACTGAGCCATCTCTCCACCTCTTTCTTTTTGTGTTTATTTTTTATTCATTTTTAAGTGTTTTATGCATATTAGTGTCTTTACTCATATGTATGTCTGTACACCACAGTGCCATGTGGGTGCTGGGAATTGAACCCAAATCTTCTGCAAGAATAACAAGTGCTCTTAACCCCTGACCCATATCCCCAGCCCCTTGGTTTGGTTTGGTTTGGTATCTGTTTGTTTGTGTCTTGTTTTTCAAGACAGGGTTTCACTGTCTATCCTTGGCTTCCTAGAACTTCCTCTGTAGACCAGACTAGCCTCTTACTCAAGGATTCATGGGCTTCCCCAACCCCCACCTCCCAGTGCTAAAACCAAAGGCATACTCCACCACCGCCCAGCCCCTTGCTTTGTTTTTTGAGAGTGTCTCCTGTAGGCCAAGCTGGTCTTAGACTCAATAGTAGCTGAGGATGACCTTGAACCCCTCATCCTCCTGCCTCCACACGTGGTTCATGTGGAACCAGAGGCTTCATGCATGCCATGAAAGCCCAGCTTCAATACCCTTGAACTTAAGAAGTTGAACTTTGGCTTTGACACCTAACAAACCCCATCTGGCTCCTAACCTCTTTTCTTTTTTGATTTAAAGGGTCTCTGGCTGGCCTGAAACTCAGAGATCCGCCTGCCTCTGCCTGAGGGCTGGGAATAAAGGCGTGTACTACCACGCCTGGCTTGGCTTCCTAACTTCTTGATTATTGGGGTGCTTCTGATAAAATCCGAGGCTGTAGCTCCACTAGTACATTGTCAACGTGGCATTCATGAAGCCATTGGTTTCACCCCCAGCACCGCCTGTCACCCTAGCCCTTGAGTGGTGGAGGCAGGAGGACCAGGAGTTGAAAGCTAGCCTGGACCAAGTGAGGCCTGCCTGAGCCCTGTACGTTGGCCCTGACAGCTCTGGGCTCCTCCTCCTTTCTCAGGTGTCACGGTGTCGCAAGTGTCGGAAGCGTTATGAACCAGTGCCAAGCGACAAGATGTGGGGCCTGGCAGAGTTCCACTGCCCAAAGTGTCGCCACAACTTCCGGTGAGGGCCCGGACCCCAGCCCACCCTCAGCCCTGTCCCAGCCCAGCCTACCCTCAGCCCAGTCCCAGCCTAGTCCCCTCCCCTGGGGGTGTGCCCAGCCATCCCCTCAGCCCCTCACAGCCCTGCTGGCCCCCAGGGGCTGGGCACAGATGGGGTCCCCATCACCCTGCTACGGGTGCGGCTTCCCTGTGTATCCCACTCGGATCCTGCCCCCGCGCTGGGACCGTGACCTGGACCGTCGGAGCACACATACCCACTCCTGCTCAGCTGCAGACTGCTACAATCGGAGAGGTGAGGCCCCAACATGCACCCTACGTTCTGCATCCCCTGCCTATCGACCCCCAAGGCTGCTCCCTCCTCCCAAGAGTCCTCTATGGCTCCCTAGAAGTGGCTCCTTTCTCCTTCCTCCCACGGTGTTCCCAGTAGCTCTGTGGTGTCCAGCCTGCTAGGCCTGGAGTCCCCACTACCTGTGGGTCTGTTTTTGTGGCTAAGTTCCCACCTCCCTCAAGAGTTTCAACACCTGTAGATTTTATAACCTCTGACCTCTGTGTCCTTTGGCTCGGGGGTCTCCCTGCAGAGCCCCGGTCCTCTCTTACCTCCAGGGTCTCACAGGACCTCAGCAACTCTCTTTCCCCTAGAGCCCCATGTGCCTGGGACCTCCTGTGCCCACCCCAAGAGCCGTAAGCAGAACCACCTCCCCAAAGTGCTGCACCCGAGCAACCCCCACATCAGCAGCGGCTCCACGGTGGCCACGTGCCTGAGCCAAGGAGGCCTCCTGGATGACCTGGACCATCTCATCCTGGAGGACCTGAAGGAGGAGGAGGAGGAAGAAGAGGAGGATGGTGGACCCCGAGAGTGACCCTGGCTAGGTGCACGCAGGAACGACAGACAGAGTGTGTGGACACCTCGTGTTGCCAAGATACCAGCTCAAGGAGATAGGAACACCCTTGGGGGTGCTCATGACAGTCACAACCGCACCAGCCGGGTCAACATAACAGCCTTCTTCAGAGAGTACGCCCCACCACGGAACTCAGCCCAGTAGACCCCGTCCTGGTATCGGCTCCGGTAATGACCCCCATGATACCATACACCATTGAGGTTGGAATGGGCACAGGCATGGTACCACCAGCCCCCACGATGGTACAGGGCACAGTTACCTGAGGGGGGAGAGAGAGAGAGAGTTCGTTTCCCCACCAAAATAAAAGTCTCTACCAGCACTTCTTTGTGCAAAGCTTTTGCAAGCATTCCTCAACCTTCCCTATCTTACTGAATAGAAGCCCTGATACTTAATCTCTTCACCAAAATAAAAGCTCTGGCTTCTCACTTTCTTCTTCAGAGTAATAGCTTTAATTCCCCATCTCCTCACCAAAATTAAGAGACAAAGTAGTGATCTATCATTCATTCCTCTCGGTGGAGAGGGCTTCTGTTTCCTGTCTAGAAGGTTTCTTCCAGGTGTACGCCAGTACACCTGGAATCTCAGTACATGGGAGACAGGAACAAGAGGGTCTGGAGTTTCAGGCCATCCTGGGCTCCACAGTGAGATCCTGTCTCCAAAATAAACAAACACAGACTAGGGATATAGCTCAGTGGTCGAGTTGCTTAGATTGCAGGGGGGGCAGCTCTCTCCCCCCACCCTCTAAACAGGATGCCTACATCTTTTAGTCAGCAGAGAACTCTGGGCTCCCTGCTCCCCTATCAGAATAAAAGCCCCTTGTTCTCTGGCAGAGAAGCCGTCTTACTCTGAGGTACTTAACCTTAGGGGCATTTCTTTCTGAGTCAGGGTATCATGTAGCCTAGCCTGACCTTGGGCTTGCTATCCCGAGGATGACCTGAGATCCCTGCCCCTCAGGCCTCCTCCTGGAGCTGGGATTGCAGCCCTGTACCACCACACTCAGCTCACCAGAAAGGAAATTTCACATTTATTTTTTAATGTAGATACCCACAGAGGCTAGAAGTGTCAGATCCCCTGGTACTCAAGTTACAGGCTGTTGAGAACTGCCTAGCATGGGTGCTGAGAACCGAGCCCAGGAGGAATGGGCCCAGGAGGAATGGTACGTGCTCTTAACTGCTAAGCCACCCCCAGCCTTCCTTAACTTTACTGCTTTTCGCTCTAACCAGACTAGCAGTCCCACCTCCCTGCCCTCCCACCAGAATAAAAGCTCTCCTTACCAGAATATGAGTCTCTGTCCCTATCCACAGTGCTGAAAGGTTTGTCATTGTGCCAGGAGAGGGAATCTCCAGCATCACCATGGTACTGGCCAAGCCGCAGACGGTAGTGGTCGCTCTCAGGTTCCAGGGAGAAGCTGTCATAGTGCGCACGTGCCCCACGGCCCCCCCAGTCCTCTAGGAGTATCATCAGCTCGTGGTCCCCACGGCTAGTCACCTGATGCATGGGTTCCAAGCCCAGCCAGTATTCTCCGTCTGGCCGCCCAAAACCCACCTGGAAGGGCAGGAGGAAAAGGATGGGGCGTCCCCTCTGCCCAGCAGTCTCTCACCCCCACCCCAAGCACACACCTTGTAGTGTTGCCAGTTGGTGAAGAAGTTGACAGAGCCATCCTGCCTCCTCTGGATGACGGTCCAGCCTCCACCTTCCTGCTGCTGTTCACACCACACGGATACCACACGACGGCCCAGCCGCAGTTCATACACTCCACTCTGCCAGTGACCTGCCCCATGAGCCTCTGCACAATCCCTCCATGGGCCTGTGGCAAGGGACAGACTGAGCCAACCAACCCCTTACTGGATGGTTCTTAACAGTCCCCTTACCCAAATAAAAGTCATCATCTTCTGTCTCCACCTGAGGAAGAGCCATTTCCTTACCAGTCTCTCCTTTCTCCATAAACATGATCCTACGAGCCAACTTCCCACCAAAGTAGCAGTCCTAATCTCTCATGCCCTCATCAAAATAAGAGTACCCCTGTAGTGGCACACGCCTTTAGTCCCAGCCTGGTCTAGAGAGTGAATTCCAGGACAGCCAGGGCTAGAGAAACCCTGTCAAAATAAGAGTGTCTGCATTCCTATTTTCTCTTCCTAGTGAGTGAGAGGATTGCTCTTGTTTGCTTCTGTTCTGTTGGAAGGCAACTGAAAACCTGGGTGCTCTACCACCGAAGCACATCTCCAGCCTGTTCTCACATACTAATAGTTCTTTCTTATCCCCTCACCAAAATAAGAGTGTCGTTTGCTCTAGTCCTCACACTACCAGCCAAGCCCTATCTCTAGTATTTCCATCTATCCAAAAGGCACTGAACCCCTGCCTGGGTCCTCGCCTCTCTCACACACCCCAGCAAGCTTGCTTTGACTTACCCACTGGCCTGGTGGGGACAGCAAGGTGCCCTGTGGGCAGTGGAGAAGATGGAGGCCCCTGCTGTCTCAAGCTCTGCTCTCTCTGGTGCTCTGGAATTTGGTCCAGACTCCTGCTGGTGTTGCTGGCACTGCCCACTAGACTCAGAGGAACCAGAGGAACCAGCGGCAGTGGCAGGACCTGGGGCCATACAGTTAGACATAATTACATTAACTCCCTCAGCTAAGGAGGCCAGATATCCCCTGGCATAGGAGGTAGGAGAGGCAGGGTCCGTAGATCAAATCCCCTACCAGATAAACAGAAAATCAGGTAGGACAATGTCTCAGTTTTACCACCCATCCTAAGAAAAACACAGAGGGCAAAGGAGGGCGTTGGGTGTCCTGCTCTGTCACCCTCCCTGTTCCTTTGAGACAGGGTCTCTTACTGCATTTGAGTTGTCTTGGCAGCCAGCAAGCCACAGTCAACCTGTCTGCCCAGCACAGTACTGGAGCAGATACAGGGCACAGGCAGGCAGGCCCAGGCTTCCATGGTTCTGGGGATGTGAACTGAGGCCCTCAGGCTTGCAAAGCAGGGGCTCTTCCAAACTGAGCCACCTCCCAGCCCAGCTCTATTTTGTTTTTTGTTTGAGAAGGGGTCTCACTCGAACTGGCTAGCCTGGAACTTGTAACACCTTCCTGCTTCTGCCTCCTGCGTGCTGGGGATGGCAGGTGTGTGACACTGTGATTCCTTTACTCTGTGCTTTTGAGCTCAGAGAAAGCTGGGCGGATTCCCAGTCTGCTGTTGATAACAGTTTCTCTGCTGAACAGGAGCACATGGATCTTGGACGATTTAGGAAAATCTACAGAACAATCACTAATCCAAAATTCAGGCCCAATGCTGGGGATGTGGTCCAGCAATAGAGCAGTCACCTCACATAGAGGAGATCCCAGGGACCCCAAAACCAATAGGAATGAAAAACCAGCCATCCAGGCTTCTTGTCCCATGTCTGTCATTTGCACTGAGGAGGCAGAACATGAGAATCAAGGTCATCCTCAGCTACATAAGAAGCTAGAACACAGGCTGGGCTACATGAGACCCTATCTCAATTTAAAAAAAGGCCCGGCAGTGGTGGCACACACCTTTAATCCCAGCAGTCAGGAGGCAGACACAGGCAGCTCTCAGTAAAGTTCAAAGCCAGTCTGGTCTACAAAAGGAGTTCCAAGACAGCCATTGCTACACAGAGAACCCTGTCTCAAAACAAAACAACCCGAAAAACAAAGCAAACAAAACCAAAAAGGCTGGTGAGAGAAATAGCCCAAAATTCAGAAGTCTCATGTAGTTACAAGAATATATTATTGTCTTAGGGACTGGAGAGCTAGCTCAGCAGTTAAGAGCACTGGCTGTTCTTCCAGAAGATCCAGGTTCAATTCCCAGCACACACAAGTTGGCTCACAGCCACCTGTAACTCCAGTTCCAGATCATTTTTGGCCTGTATACACACTATATACATATTTGGTACACAGACACACATGCAGACATACGTAGGTCCACTCACATTAAGAGGAAAACAAATCCTTAAACGATATGCAAGCCTGGTGTGGTGGCGACGCCTTTAATCCCAGCACTTGGGAGGCTGAAGTATGTGGATCTCTGAGTTCAAAGACAGCCTGGTCTACAAAGTGAGTTCTAGGACAGAGAAACCCTGTCTAGTAAAACTTTTTTTAAAAGGCCTTGTATGATGATAGCGCGTGTAAGCCTAGGCGCTGTGAATATTTTCGTACAGTGGATGAGGTTCTCCCCAACCATTCACCCCGATGAGCAGTGGGTGGTGCCCCGGACACCGATCGCATGGCACAGCTACCTGCTGCTGGCCCCGTTCCGGGCCGGCGCACGCGCGTTGCAGGCGAGCGAGGAGGTTGCTATGCTGGCTCATGAGCTGCGCATGCTCACGGAGCTGCGCGTCCAACTCCTGCAGGCGCGCCGTCGTCCGGCGTACTTCGGCCTCAGCGTCCAGCGCGCGCTCCGCAAGCAAACCGAGAGCCGCAGCAGGCTCCGCCCCCAGATCAGGCTCCGCCCCCGCCTCCTGCTGCAGTTGCGCGCGCAGCTGGCCCAGGCGCGTGTTCAGGGTGAGACTGTGTTCGCGCAGCGCGCGCACCTCGCCCGCGAGCGCACCACCCTCCGCCGCGCGCCTTTGCAGCGCGCGCAGCAGCTCCTCGTGGCGGCCCAGGCGCATGCGCAGCGTGGCCAGTTCGCTGTCTTGAGTGGCTTCTGAGCTCCTGCAGACGGCGCCAGACGTCTTCTGCGGGGACAAAACCAGGGTGACGCGGCATCGCGCGGCATCTCCAAGTGTCCTCCAAGCGCCCAGCAGGAGCATCAGCTGCAGCTTGCACAGCCCGGCAGTCCCCATGGCCGCCACCTGCAGTGAAGAGAGATGAAACTACTGTTTTGGTCTAGAGGGTCCCAAAGCTCCAATGTAGCCAGGGAGGACTGAAGTATTGATCCTAGGGCTTCACCTCCCACAGTAGTGCTCCATGGCAGAGGCTGAGCTGCAGCTCGCACCGCAGATTGTCCGTTTCCCACAGCTGATACAACAACCAGCATCTGTTTACACCCCAAACAGTTCTCCAAACTCGGTTCCAGACACCTGGGCCTGGTCACCTCTCTCCCCTCAGAACTTTCAGTGGCTCTCACTTAAGGAGAAAACTTGCATTTTGTGTAGGGTGCGGGGTGTGCAGGGGACGGAACCCTAGATGTCACTCATGCTGGGCCCCTCGTTTCTAATTTGAGACATAGTGTCACTGTGTAGCCCAGGCGTTACCAAACTAGGTTGGGATCTACTGCTTGAGCCTCTCCATCCCTAGATGACCTGTGTGTGCCACCATGCCATGCTTTACACAGTGCCTTCAGCCAGGTTAATATTCATGACTCCCCACTCCTGCCCTGCAAAATTCACACCCAGGACCCCATGCCACCACTCCCAGGCACTCAGGGTCACATACGTGGACCTGCTTGGAAGGAAGCATGAGTGCAAAGGTCCTGGGGTTGGATCTCATTTCAGATGTGCTGAAAAGAAATAGCAAAGAGGCCTGTAAGGGTGGCCTAGAAGGGAAGTGAGGGTGAGTGAGCTGGGAGACAAGAAAGCACCAGATTAGAGCACTTGAGGTTCTGCTCTGAAGCACAGAGAACCATGGAAATTTCTGAGCTAGAGGCAAGGTTACAGTGGCCATTCATCAGGCATGAGTTCCCAAGCACTGGGCAGTCTTCTCTTTGGCACATATGGCTGCCTTCATTGGCAAACCTGGAATAAACAAGAGGCCTGGGAGCCTCCCCGTCCCCCTCCTCACACCCCCCACACACATACGCACACACATGCACACATACATACACACACATACATGCATGCACGCACATATACATACATATACACATACATGTGCATGCACACACACACACACACAAAATCAAGACCAGGTTCTACAAACGGCATCTACCTACGTCCACTGTTACCCCTCTCTCACCTCTCAAGGCCCAGATGCTGGCTCCAGTGAGGTTTGCGGCAAGCTCACAAAATCTGGGAAAGCCCTGAAGGACCAGGATGAAGGATGGGGAGGGCCTCTGGCTATCTGGGTAGAGGAGGTTGAAAGGACAGAAGCCGAGAGAAGACTTGGAAACCACCCATCCCCCAGAGCGTGGATGGAGCCTGGGAGCACAGTGAGTGTAAATATTTAATATTTCCAGTGTGAGAACCCTGGGCAAAAAAGCCAGATCCCCTTGCCCAGGCCTCCAGAGATGATAAGAGGCCACTGCTCTCTATGAGCTTCTTCCTTTCTCTCAGGCTCACAGAGCATGGGAGGCCCTGGGCCTTGGTAGATTTGTGGGCTCCAGACTCAGACAACCATGATAATGATGATGTGTCAGTAAGCATCCTGATGCCTGGTGCTGGAGACATCCTTAATGGGGTAAAACTTGTTTCTCATTTAATCCTAGTAGCCAGTAGAAGTGTGACTCAACTACAGAGCCCCTGCCTAGAATCACCCAGTGAGGGGTTGGGGGTATGGCTCAGTGGTAGAGCACTTGCAAGGTCCTTGGTTGGTACCCAATATTTCGAGAAGAAAACAAAACCTTAGGATGTGGTGGCACATGCTTAATCACAGTATCTGGGAGGGAGCAGCAGTTGGATCTCTGTGAGTTTTAAGCCAGCCGGTGAGCCCCTATCTTAAAAAGGGCGGGGTAGGTGTTAGATCTGGATTGAAGAAGACAACATGAAAATAAAAGACATTGTGGGCCAGGCAGTGGTGGTGCATGCCTTTAATCCCAGCACTCGGGAGGCAGAGGCAGGCAGATTTCTGAGTTTGAGGCCAGCCTGGTGTACAGAGTGAGTTCCAGGACAGCCAGGGCTATTACTGTGCTGGCTTTTTCTTTTCTTTTTTTCTTTTTTCTTTTTTTTTTTTTTATGGTTTTTCGAAACAGGGTTTCTCTGTGTAGCCCTGGCTGTCCTGGAACTCACTCTGTAGACCAGGCTGGCCTCAAACTTAGAAATCCGCCTGCCTCTGCCTCCCAAGTGCTGGGATTAAAGGCATGCGCTACCACTGCCCGGCTGTGCTGGCTTTTTCTGTCCGTATGCTACCCAGCAAGTTATGAGCTTGTCTGAGGCTCTTTGTTTTAGATCCTGGTCTTAGTCACTGTTCTTCTGCTGTGAAGAAACACCATGACCAAGGCACCTTACACAAGAAAACATTTCACTGGGGGCTTGGTTGCAGTTTCAGAGGGTGAGTCTGTGACCATTATGGCTGGAAGCATGGCAGCAAACAGATAGACATGATCCCGGAGCAGTAGCTGAGAGCTTGCAAGTGATCCACAAGCAGGAAGCAGAAGCGTGACTTTTTTGTTTGGTTTCAGACTCTGAGATAGGGACTGGGGTGCATGTTTTGCATACCAAAGCAGACCTGGCTTCTAGGTTCTCCCAGCATCCCTCAGTCCAACCTGGCATAACCTGCCCCCAACTCTGATCTTTCCAGCCCTGGGGATTAGGCTGCCCTTCCTCCAGAGGCTCTTCTCTAATAGTCCAGACATTTTGGTCTTCCCACACACACTTTCTCCTTCGCTCTTTTCCTGCCCTGTGCCCTTTCTCTCTTTATCTCCCCACACCCCCATGGTGATGTCTCTGGCCTCAGTCTTTGGGACCAGTGAACTCATCCGGGAGCAGCTTCCCAAGAAACCTGCATTTAATATAATCTAATTTGGCTTGAACTGGCTCATTGGCTGAAAAATAACATCACTTTTGAATCCACAAAGTAACACATCTTCTCCAATAAGGACACACCTCCTAATCCTTCCCAAACTGTTCCACCAAGTGGGTGTCAAATGTTCGAATATATGAGCCTTCTTCAAACTACCATCGTCATTAACTATTCACTGGGTGTGGTGGTATATGATTCACCGAAGAATGGCACCCTGAACTCAAATGGTATGTAAAGACAAAGAGTGTTTTTTTTATTCTGCAGAAGTCCTGCATGCTGGGGTCTCCCCATTACCAATATAGAGAGACACCCAAGTGAGTTTGCAGGCCAGATTTAAAGCACATTACAGAATTCCAGGGTAGGTGACCTCTGTTATCTGTTGGGTCCATCTCTATGGACATTCCATTACTAGGGTGTGGAGGCTGGAAACTAGTTGGGGAGGCCTGGGAACTGTTGCTGAGGAAGTCTGGAAACTGCTGCTAACCCACTGTCCTTGCCTCAGGCCAGGTGGCAGGGCAGCTTCTGAGGCCTGGGCTTGCCTGGAATTGCTCAGTTTTTGGAAAAAGAGATTTAGGCCTAGTCTCCTTAACTGCCAATTTGAAGCCTGTCATGGAATCACCCTAGCTTTCTCAAGTATGCTGAGGCAGATGGATCTCTGTGAGTTCCAGGCTAGCCTGGTCTATATAATGAGACCCGGTCTCAAAAAATAAGAGAAGGATGAGGGTGCTCACATTCCTGCACATACGGCACACCTTAAAATGAAAATAGCTGCCAGGCAGTGGTGGTGCACGCCTTTGATCCCAGCACTCAGGAGGCAGGTGGGTCCAAGGCCAGCCTGGTCTACAGAGCTAATTCCAGAAAAGCCAGGGCTACACAAAGAAAGAATAAAATAGCTTGGGCCTGTGTGGCTACACTGACAGTTGGTGATAATGTAAGGGGAGGGTTAAGATTAGGAAGCCAGGGCTGGAGAGATGGCTCAGCGGTTAGAGCACAGCAACCACAGGGTGGCTCACAACCATAATTCCAGTGCCTTCTCCAGGATGCCCTCTTCCTGCCCCCACAGGCACAGAAGCAGCACACAAACATCTATGCCTGCAAAATACCCATGGGCATAACATAATAATAAATAGTTAAAACATCTTAAGGATCTGGCAAGATGGCCCAATGAGTAGAGACGCCTACCACCAAGCCTGAGGATCTGAATTCCATCTCCAGGCCTCAGATGGCAGAAGGAGAGAACCAACTCTTAACGTTACCCTCTGACCTCCTCATATGTACTTTGGCATATGCACCACCACAGATAATAAATAAATAAAATTTATTTGGAGAGGGTGTGGACATAGTGGTACATGTCTTTAATTCCAGTGCTTGGAAGACACGGGCCCACGGATCTGTGTGAGTTTAGCCAGCCAGGAATGGTGGCACATGCCTCTAATCCCAGCGCAGGGCAGCGTGGGCTGCGTAAATGAGATCCTGTTTCAGAATAAAAATCTGCTTGAAAGGCAAAAAAAATAAAATAAAATAAATAAATAAATAAAGGTAAAAAGAGAGAAAGAGTCGCACGCCTTGCCAAAACCATGCAGGATAAGGATTCGAACCCTCAAATGACTGTGCGTCCCCTTCCATTTCCGTAGAATGGGGCACAGCATCTTTATAACAACCCCTGTAAAGATTCCTTTAAGCCACACAGCGCTAAGGACCGCTGGATGACGTCATTGGACGGCACGCAGGAAGTGGGAGGTGCTAGGAGCCGCGCGGCGCCGGAAATCGGCCACGCAGTGCGTAAGGTCCGTCCTCTGAGTCTCCTGCACGGAAGTGAGCGGTGTGCGGCGGAAGCGACTACAGAGGCTGCCTCGTGGAGAAGCAGGCAGCATGGGGCAGTCGGGTCGGGTGAGGCGCAGCGGCCCGGGCGGGCATGGGGCGCTGGTGGGGTCGCGACCGAAGCCTGGGCGCTCACCGCCTGCCTGTCGTCCCCGCAGTCCCGGCATCAGAAGCGCGCTCGCGCCCAGGCGCAGCTCCGCAACCTCGAGGCCTACGCCGCACAGCCGCACTCGTTCGTGTTCACGCGAGGCCGAGCGGGCCGCAGTGTGCAGCAGCTCAGCCTGGATGTGCGGCGGGTCATGGAACCTCTCACCGCCACCCGCCTGCAGGTCTGCATCCTCAGCCCTTCAACTCCAGTCTCGGGGCTCGGCATGTAGGCGAGGACTTGGGTCCAGAAGTTGAGCAGAGCGCTGCTTTCCATGTGCGAGGCCCTGGCTCAATCTCCAGCACCGCTTTATCCAGTTATAATGGTTTGCGGGCGAAATCGGGAATAGGAAGGAGGGAGAGATCACCTTAGAGGCCATCCATGGTTACATAGTGGTGTAAAAAAAAAAAAGCCGCGCGTTGGGGGGCAATCGGGTGACTCAACGGGAAAAGGGCTTGCTGCTAAGCAATTCCCGTGCCCCACGTAGTGGAAGGGGTGGACCAGCTCCTGAAGGGTTGACCCCTTTGTGCAATCTTACGCGGATACAAGTACCCCAATACCTCCAGAAAAGGGGTGTGGTCAGAAATAACATGTCAGAATCATCAGTTTAAGCTTCTTTGCTCAGTAAGAAATGTCTGTGTCCATTTCTTTTTCCATGTATCAGGTTCGAAAGAAGAACTCACTGAAGGACTGTGTGGCAGTGGCTGGCCCCCTGGGGGTCACACACTTCCTTATTTTGAGCAAAACAGACAGCAGTGTATACTTGGTGAGTGGGCACCACACCATGCCTTTCCCTCCCTGGGCTCTATCTGCTCCTGTCTCATGATGAACCCACTGCCCTGAGCTTTTGTGATGCTGGCTTCAAAGTAAACGCTCTGAAGCAAAGGAGCAAGACTTCCCTTTGCCCCACCCACTAGCCGGATCCCTCCACCCTCACCCAACCTTTCTTTGGCAGAAGCTGATTCGACTCCCAGGAGGCCCCACTTTGACCTTCCAGATCAGCAAGGTGAAGAAGGGTAGATAGGAGAGCCCAGCTTGCCTGGCGAGGGCCCTGGTCACACAGGTGGTCCTTAGTCTCTCTTCACCTTCCCTTTCAGTACACACTGATACGGGATGTTGTCTCTTCCCTGCGCCGCCACCGGATGCACGAGCAGCAGTTTAACCACCCACCCCTCCTGGTGCTCAACAGCTTCGGCCCTCAGGGCATGCACATCAAGCTCATGGCCACCATGTTCCAGAACTTGTTCCCGTCCATCAACGTGCACACGGTGGGCCAGATCATGTGACCGCTGCTGGGGATGGTTGGGGTATTGGAGAGGGAGCAGGTATCGAAGACCATACGTTATGTCTCCGATGTGTGGACAGACTTACTGGCATAAAGCAACTAACTTGATCTTAAATTCAAAGGCAGGGCTAGAGTTAATGTGGGGGTTTTTTTGTTGTTGAGAGGATCTTGTGGATCTCAAGCTGGCCTCCAACTTTGTGGCTAAGGCTGGACTTGAACTTCCGATCTTCCTTCTCTTCTATGCTTAGTATACCTTGAGAGGTATACAAGTTACTTTTTAGGTGTTGATAATTAAACTTGGGCTTCATGCATTGGAGGCCACTACTCTACTAAGCCATATCTCTGCCCCTTTTTCTAGGTTCGAGGTCGTATGTTAGACCAGGCTAGGATTAGACTTGTGATCTTTTTTGCATTAGCCACCTAGCAAGACTAGAGTTTCAAGTACACCCCTGGCTAGAGTTGCAGATGCTAAACCCCAGCACCATCGGTTCTCAGAGTAGTCTCCTTACAAGATCTTAAGTCTGATGGTTGGCTTTGGTGGCCTCTGCAAATGAGACTTTAGCCAGTGCTCCAGATAGTCTGAGGACCCTAACACCTGGGGCATCTAGTGCCTTCTGCAGACAGACTGTTGGAGAAAGCCAGCACTCTTGCCCAATTTTAGTCCCTGGTTTCAGCACTTCATCCACAGGCAGCTCATGGGTCCCCTCCATCTGCCCCCAGGTGAACCTGAACGCCATTAAGCGCTGCCTCCTCATTAACTACAATCCCGACTCCCAGGAGCTGGACTTCCGACACTAGTGAGTGTTGATGGGAAGGACTTGGTGTGGGACAGCCCATGCACCTGATGAGAATTCTGCTGCTGAGATTATGTGATTGCTCAGACTCAAAGTAAATGCCCTGATGCATGTACAGGAGAGGGCAAAGAGCTGACCTTGGACCCCATGACCCTTCACCTCTTCCTCTGCTCCCACCATTGCAGCAGCATCAAAGTGGTTCCTGTGGGTGCAAGCCGGGGCATGAAGAAGCTCTTACAGGAGAAGTTCCCCAACATGAGCCGACTGCAGGACATCAGTGAGCTGCTGGCCACGTAAGAAAGCGGGTGGGTGGCCGCTGTGGCTCAGGTCCTAGTTCTGGCCTGCGGAGCACCCAAGGTAACCTGTTGTCCTACACAGGGGTGCGGGGTTGTCGGAAAGTGAGGTGGAGCCAGACGGAGAACACAATACCACAGAACTGCCCCAGGCTGTGGCTGGCCGTGGCAACATGCGGGCCCAGCAGAGTGCCATCCGACTTACAGAGGTGAGGGGTGGCTATGATAACCCTCATAGCTCCCGGTCCCAAGGTTAGCCTGACTCCTCCCATCCATGTGTTGCTAGATTGGGCCCCGGATGACACTGCAGCTCATTAAGATCCAAGAGGGTGTTGGAAACGGCAATGTCCTCTTCCACAGTTTTGGTGAGGGGACAGGGTGAGGCCAGCCCATGAGAGCAGTGGTAAGCACCACTGTGACCTTGACAGAAATGTCTGATCCTTCCTCACAGTGCACAAGACTGAGGAGGAGCTGCAAGCCATCCTGGCAGCGAAGGAGGAGAAGCTACGGCTGAAGGCGCAGCGACAGAACCAACAGGCAGAGAATTTGCAGCGCAAGCAGAAACTGCGAGAGGCCCACAAGTACGCAAAGGCACTGGACGGAAAGGGAAAGGTTGGGAGCCTGGTCACCTGGGCAAGCTGACTCGTGACACACTTGTCCTCCAGGAAGAAGAGCCTGGCAGGCATAAAGCGAGCCCGTGCAAGGGCCGATGGTGACAGTGATGCTGAGGACCCAGGGGCACCTCCAGAGGCAGTGGGGGCAAACCAGCCTGAGGAGGAAGAGGATGACGCTGAGTATTTCCGCCAGGCTGTGGGCGAGGAGCCTGATGAAGGTGTGTGGCAGGGCAGCAGGATCTGTGCTGGTGACACCTTGGCCCTTTTATTTCTTCTGAGGACCTTAACCACTTCTCTCCCTACAGACTTGTTCCCCACGGTGGCTAAGCGGAGACAGCGGGGGGGACCTCTGGGCAAGAAGCAGCGAGGGAAGCAGCAGAGGCCTGGAAATAAGGGCCAAGGTCAGGGTGGCAACTGGCGGGCCCTGAAGCTGCGTGGTAGATCCCAGAGAGTCAAGACCAAGCTAGGACCCAGAGCCACACACCATGACTTGGGCCCAGCATCAAGGAGAGGAACCTGAACCTGCCTGGCAGTGGGTGGACCATGGATGCCCCAGATTGGGGTCCGGAAGCTGCTCTGGAGTCCAGTGCAGTCCGGTTTCCTTTCATAAAGGAACTGCCCAGTTCTTATCTCCAATAAACCTGAACATGGCACTTTTGAGTCTTTGCTCTGGTTGGGGTGGGGCAGAGCTTGGTACTTGCTCCTACAAAGGAGCAAGTGGGCTAGGTGGGAGGTGTTACTCTGGCTATGCAAGTAAAGAGGTCAGTGAGCAGACTGCTGGGAACCTAGGCGGGACCTTGTGAGGATCAAGTCTGCCTTCCCAGGTGAGCCAGCATTCAGCCAGTTTGAGGTGGGACATGTGAACCAGGTGCCTGCTCAGAAGAACATTAAGGGAAGGACGGCAAGAGGGTACTAAGGGAGTTTAAGGTGGCCAGGCCAGAAGTGACCCAGCACACTGTCACTACTTGCTAGAAAGTGGAACGATGTAAGACTTTGGGGGTGGGGGGGAGTTTGGTAAGGCTACACAGTGGGTACATTAGTGGTTTGGGGGACCTAGCAACCTCAGGAGGTGAGTGCTCTGATGCTTGAAACTACTCTGAGAAGCAGGCTTCTGTAAAGGATCCTGTGCCTACCCAGCCTTGTTTCTTCTAAATCAGTGTGGCCCTGACTCATTCCGTCTGAAGATAGGTTGGTCGTCTTTCAGGTAAGGGACCTGCCAGGCTGCGTTTGCACACAGGCCTCCACCTGCTCAACACTCACTTGTAGGAGAGTCATGCAAAGGCAGGAGGAAGGCCGGAGCCAGGTGGCTCAGTCACTCTGCCCACAGGTAACTTGTCCTGTGCACAAGTACTTACAGCTGCTGGCAAGTACATGTTTTCAGGACTTCCTCTTGGCCACAGTGGACAATGTCCTGGCCCTCTACAGTTTTATCACTCAAGAGCAGAGGCCCTGGCACCCAGCTGAGGCCTCTTGTGCAGCTGGCAGTCAGCAACCTATTCTATGCACTAACACTGCCTCTGGCGGCCTTCTACCCACCTGAAAACTGGCACTTCGAGGATGTGGCATGCCGCCTGTAGAGATTTGTCTCCACCTGCAACCTGCTCAGCAGCAGCATCTTCATCAGCCTCAGCCAATACATGGTGGTTGTGCATCCCTTCTTTACAGGGGACACCTGTGACCTAAGCAGGCCAGCTGGTCATGGCCATCCTGTGTGCTGCCCCCATGCTTGCTTTCTCCTACCAGAAGCAGGCCCAACAGAGACTTGGGGCATGCAGCGACAGCAGAAGCCTTCAGAACCTACAGCTTGAGCCTGCCAGGAGTAGCTGGCTTCCTGCCTCAGCTGCTCACACTAACAGACTAGTGTCCTGGGGTTGGTGGTGCTAAGCAGCCAGGGCATGACCACAGCCCAGAAACTGCATGTGGTAGTGCTGGTGGCCAGCCATGTGGTTCTCTATGCCCACTCCTACGCGCCCTACCACATCACACAAGTGCTCCGTGTGGATGCCAAGCTGCACTGGATGACTCACGCCCCAGCTTCTCCAGTAAGGTGCAGGCTGAGCAGAAGCTGGAGCTGGGACCCTTCATTGGCTACCTGACAACACGAATCCTTGTGCCCCTGGCCACATGCATGCACCCCTTGCTCTACACGGTTGTGGCACCCAGCCTGAGCTGCCACCCATGTCCCCAAAATTCTGAGGACAAGAGCCCTCACCAAGACTTGCCTCTAGAAGGTACAACCACTCACCAATCCCAGCTGAGCCCATGACGTGACCACTGAAGCCTCCTTGCCACAGGCTGAGTTGCAACAACGGTTCCTAAGTGACAACAGCTCTTAAGTACCAAGCATCTTCCAGTTACCCCTCAAGGCTGGTGCCTCACCAGTGGAAGCTGCCTCCCATCCAGGTAGGTCCTTTATAAAACCTCAGGCTGACAGGGGCCAGCTTCACACCACCCCCCATAGGGAGACCCATGAAAACAAGCAGGACACAGTGCATTTGGAGTCTGTTTACTGGAAGCTTTCTGTCCCTGAGGATCTGGACAATGGCAGCAGGTAGCAGATGTCATTAATTCGTTGATGGCCTGGAAAGAGGGAGGGAGGGAGTAAGGATGCAGGTGGGGACTTGTGATCCTGAAGGGTACCTGAGCCTGCACACACACACCAGGGAAGCCCTGACCTTGCCTGCTTAGGACCAGCAGCATCATGCCTGGCAAGGTTTCCCAGAGAATAAAGGACCTTCCTGCAGACAGGCCTGGCAGCCACACAACCAGGCTAGGGAGAATGTGGAAAAGGGTTAGGGGGGTCCTTACTTGGCCCACTCGACATTGAGGATAAGATGGTCGTAGCCAAAGCCAGACACCCCTGCAATGGCACGCGCAGCATCCTCCCGGCGGTGAAAGCTGATAAAAGCAAAACCCTGTGGTCCAGGGGGAGACAGCGAGGTGGTAAGAAGTGGGTCACGGGATCCCTAGGCTCCAGCTACCCCATGCCTCAGCCCAGCTCGCCCACCTTGGACTGCCCAGTGGTCTTGTCCTTGGCCAAGTAGATTCGGGAGATGGAGCCAAAAGGCCGGAAGAGTTCCTGCAAGTCAGTCTCACGAGTGTCCTCGGACAGGTTAGTGACACGGATGGTGGCATTGTCGTCAGCTTTGTGGGCGGGGCAGGGAGAAGTAGCAGTGAGAAAGCCGCCATAGCTGGACCCCACGCCCACAATGCAGGAGTAATTACAGGGTGTCTAGTTACCCACTTGCTACTCACCTCTGCGGTTTGGCTGCATAGACTCTCCTCGGCGGCTGGCCCCATCCCGGAGACTAGGGGGCACATACTTTCCTGTCTTGTTCTGGGTGGCCTGCACAGGCTCCAGCTCTGGAAAGCAGCAGACAAAAGTATTATACAGCCCCAGCCCCAGGGTGGAGGCATCCAGTCATCCTTTGGTGACCCAAACATCATATCCAGGAAAACATCAAAGTCTCTGCTGACGACACGGGCAGATATCCGGGCACCTGCAGCACAGCACTGCAGAACCCCACAAGCTAGAGAAAACCAGCCTGGCAGCATCCAGACTACAGGCATGTGTCATTGAGGGGCATCCTAGGCTATGCATCAGTGACAGTGAGAGGCAAAGCTCCAGGCAAGTCACAAGAGGCAGCTACCCACACAGGACACCACATTAGATTTTGGTCTACAGAGCCACACTGAGCCCAGCACATACATGGGTGTTGCCTGAATATATGTGTACATCCATATACACACACACACACACACCCACGTTAGAATAAGTCATCAGTCACACTGACATCTGAATGGCCATGTCTGAAGCCACTCAAACTTGGCCATAGGTGACGTAGGGAAAGAAAAGAGCACACTGCAAAGGGAACAGCTGAGGTCCCCCCGGCTGTCCCATGCCCACACCTCCTGGCAGTTTCTCCTTCTCTCCGGTAGACAGGCCCAGCTGCTCAGCCAGCTCCTTCTGCATGGGTCCCAGTGTGTCCTTGTAGGGGCAACGGGTGGTCCAATGGTCGCCCTTGCAAATGCGGCAGGACACAATCTTCTGACCCTTAAGCTTGTTCATTGGGTCCTCCTCCTCCTGGCAGTTTAGGTCCTGGTGGGGAACAAAGAGGGGTGGCTCAGAAGAGGCTGCTGTGCCCCACCACACCACCCCCACTGCGTTGCTCGGGCTCCAGGTTCAGCCTGCTCACCTCTTTGCTAGTGATGAATGTCATGGAGACGTCATCACTGACTGTGGTAGTGGCCACATTGGGCCCTGGTGGGTCAAACTCTGAGTTGCCAAACTTCTTCCAATTCTGGGCACCCAGAAAATGATGGGGAGAAGTGAGGAAAGACAGAAAGGATCCCGCAGTGGACACCCCAGGCAGACAACCATTCCGGGGCCTTTAATCCTAGAATCTAGTCTCCCTAGAGGCCTTCTGTGTGGTAATGGTGACAATCCCCATTTCCTAAGCTAGACATGGTGGTACACAACTGTCACCCCAACACTTGCCAGGTGCAAACAGGAGGATCCTGAGCTGCAGGTCATCCTGAGACACAAGCTCAAAACCAGCCTGAGCCATTATGAGGCTCCATCTAAATGAGTAAATAAATACATAACGAAAACAATGGTGCTGGTGATGTAGGTCAGTGTGAAAAAGTGTAGTCTACTTTGTACACTTAACAACCTAAGCTTGCATACTCATATAAAAAGCTGAGTACAGGGCTCAACTGTGCCACTGCAGTCTCTGGGCAGGTCCATGGGCCAGCTCCTACCAGGAATGAAGGAGGAATCACCCAGATCTTAGGAACCCTGAGCCAGTTAGACCTGAGACTCATTTCCTTCCTGTAAAATGGGGACCACAAAGCTCCCTGCCTCCCTAAGCTGGCCTGGAGATCGAGAAGCCATGTCGTGCTGAATGGCTGGCATGTGACCTTGCTCTCAAGCGTTGCTGTCCTTCCTCTATGAGCCCTCGCCCCTTGGTAAGTACAGGCCGCTTGCTTCTTCACATAGATAGGACAAAGGAGAGAGAACCTAAGCCAGGACTCAGGAGGCCGAGGCAGAAGCATTTAAAATGAAGAGTACAGAGCTAAAGCCTCTCACACATAACAAGCAGGAAGTGGTGGCAATGCCTTTAATGCAAAGGCTTGGGAGGCAAAGACAGGTGGATCTCTGAATTCAAGGTCAGCCTGGTCTACAGAGAGTTCAGGACCGCTAGAGCTAAAAAACCAAACAAATTACAAACAAAAAACCCAAGAGGGCAGGATATGTCTCAGTATAGTATTTGCATGATCCCAAGCAGCCACAATGAAAAACTGTACATAGAGGCATGCACTTATAGGAAGTGGAGACAGCAAGATCTAGTGCCCAGCAAGCCTAGTCTAGTTCCCAATATAAAGAAACCACCTCAAACCGAAAGCGTAATATGCTGTGTGCTTGGAGAATGATACTGTGCACACCTGCACACAAAAGGAGAACAACAACAACAAAAATATCTAACTATCTACTCACGGGCCCTAAACATTCAAGGCCCGACACTAAACCTTTATTCTACATCAACAAAAAGGGGCTTCCCAACTCCTCTGGGTCAGTTCTGGAGAACATCCCCACCCCTAAGATGAGGTAGAAGCTCACCTTCCTCCTTGCCACAGCCTTTGATGCCTTCCGGGTCTCAATCCTGAAGGTTCTGACAATCTGAAGATGGAAGAGAGAGGAGGGCTTCCAGAGTCTTAGGCCCTGCCTCAGCCATCCAAAGTGACACTGTCACCCCTCACCACCGATCTAAGAGCCCCTGAACACAAAGGCACATAGACCATATGTGCCCACCTGAGCCTCACCTTGAATTTCTTCCCATCTTCCTCTATCTTGTACTCAGTCACCGTCTTTATGTTCCCATTGATGACTTCCTTGGGAGGCGGCAGTGGGTCTGGAGGAAGATGACAAAAAACTGACTTCTGGATAATGGGGACTGGGTGGAAAGTAGGTTTGAGAGTTGGATGAGAGGCGGGAGAAGGCAGGGATGGACGTGGCTCACCTCCGGGCAGTAACTCGGGCTCTGGACTGGTGTCACCGGTGGGCAGAGGGATTCCTTTCAGGAGTTCGCTGGTGACACATTTGTCTGCCAGAGGGAATTCGGGGAGGAAGTTAAAAGTGAGCCACAGGGCTGGAACTTTCAAGCCAGTGTGTGTGTACGTGCGTGTCTCTGCGGGTGACACCAGGGGCACAGCGCAAGGCGAGGGTGGGGCTGGCCACGCGCGGCCCTGGCCTGAGCGTGGGCACCGGGCTCTGGCCGCGGGCGGGGCCGCGCACAAGCACTTACCGTCCTCTCCCTCCTCTTCCACCTGGTCGGCCCAGCTGGGCTTCGAGCTGCGGAGACAGGAGATCGGTGAGTGGATCCCGGCCCCCACGCCGCCCAGACTACCATACACCCCAGAGCTGCCCCGACATGGCCTCTCTGGCGACCCCACCGCCACCCCACACTTACTCAAAGTCGCCAGTCGGCATCTCGAAGTCTTACTCCACGCAGCTCCCAGCCCGGGTAAAGACCGGAAGCCCGGGTAGAAGAGGCTTCCGGTGCCGCAGCCGCAGCCTAGAGCGGCCAGACCGCGGTGCACACAGCGCCTCCCTGCGGACAAAGGTGGACATACGGGTTCTCGGCACCGCAAAGCGCTGCCTGAGATCCAACTCGGAGAAGAGATCCAGAAAAGAGCTTCTAATAACTTTTTAAACTTTTTTCCCCCTCTTTTGGGTGATGGGGCTAGACGTTAGTGTCTCACTCTATAGCTAGGATAGCCAGTCACTCCCTGCAATCCTCCTGTCTCGAGGCTGAAATTACAGGCTCTTAAGCATCATTCCCAGGGTGGCCTTGATTGAATATGGGGCTGTCCTGAAACTCGTGATGTACCCCAGCTGGCCTGGAATTCATAGGAATCGTTCCACCTCACTTGTAAGTGCTGGAAATACGAACATGAAACCACCACACCTGAAACTGATTCGTTCTCTCCCTCTTCCTGGAGAATTACAGTGTTCAGCCACCAGTAATCCCAATGCTAGAGGTAGAAGCTGGAAAATCATGAGTTAAAGGTCATCTTCAGCTACCTCTGGATTCCAGGCTAGCCTGTGCTACAAGGGACTGTATCTTCTGTCTCCAAAACTAAAACCCTGGGGTCTTGTTCCCCAGGCTTTCCCCTGAACTCCTGAATGCAAGCAATTCACAAATAGCTGGGACTGTAATTATGTGTCAACAAGCATGGCTGAAAGACACACCTATCAAGAATTCCTTTGCTCCATATTGTTTGGAGGATACCAGGATCCTGGTTTGTTGAAGAAACAGACTCAGACCAAACCTCTTTGTCCTGTACTAGGACATCCTTTCTCTGAACAAGAGGCTGCCTTGGTTTCCTGTGCTTCCTTTTCTGTGTAGCATGCTATGTTTTATCATCCAACCTTGTGTGTGCGTTTGCATTGTGTGAAGACACCATGCTTGAGCATACACAAACCCTTATGCCACATAACACACATGTGGAGGTCAGGAGCACTTTGCAGACAGTCTCTCCTTCCACTATGTGGTCCTGGGATTGAGCTCAGGCCTTCCAGCTTGGCAGCAAGCCTCCTGTTGGGGTATCATCTCACAAGCCATACGAACACTGATCTCAGTCAGACAGGGACAGTTTATTGAGCATACATTTCAGGTTGACCAGGGCCACAGTCCAGATTCAGTACCTGAACTGTGACTCTGACTTAAGATCCTGCAGGGTTTTTAAGCCCCAAATCCACAAACATCTGTGCCAAGTTACTTCACCAATCAGGATTTAGGGATGGGGGACTTCCTTAGGGATATGTCTTCGCTGTACATTTATCCTGCTCCCATTGGTTGGGATACTCAACTGTGGCAGGAGATTTGCCTTGTCTAACAGTCATGTCTTAATGACTTAAGTCATGTCAGTTACCCATGTACACGTCTCTTTCTGCCAAGTAGGATGTCAGCTTCCAAGGAGGTCTTAAACATAGACTTTACTCAACCATTACTCAACATGGATGTCTTATTCCAAATAGTTTCTTATATTGGTCTCTCTCTCTCTCTCTCATCTATTTATTTTATTTATATAAATACACTGTCGCTGTCTTCAGACACCCAAGAAGAGGGCATCGGATCCCATTACAGATGGTTGTGAGCCACCATGTGGTTGCTGGGATTTGAACTCAGGACCTCTGGAAGAGCAGTCAGGGCTCCTAACCCCTGAGCCATCTCTCCAGGATGCAGTTGTCTCTCTTATGTTGGGGTCCATCCCAGGGACAGCTTATAAAGGCAAATACCATAAAAACTTATATATGGTTCAGGAAGTGCTGTTGGGTGGTTGGTTCGGGTCCCAGCTTATTGTGGGTAAGTATACAAAACAGTTCTACTGACTTCTATCATGATTGGTTTCCAAGGGCACAGAGCAGAACAGACTATGTAATCAATCTTGGCATTAGAAAGTTTCCTAGTAACAGCAGAAACATATGAGAAAGTTTCCTTATAATGGCAGGCTAGCCAGGTAGACTACCTAGACCTTAACATTTTATCTAGACCTTAATATTTTACCTAGGCCCCAGTACCTCTTTAGCTGCAAGAACATGTTGCAAGCTCTATTCCTGCCTCCTTAAACTATCCCCCATGCTAAGCTGTTGTCAAATAAAGGAAGATTACTTATATCAGATTTCCTGCCGCTAGGAGCATCCATTCCAAGTTCCATGCATCCGTTTGGGATGCTGGGGGCGGGGTAGAGGCGGGAAGCAGGGAGTTGTGCTAACTAGTAGTGACCTATACTCCCAGCATTTAGAACTTGGATCTTGGGTTGGCAAGATGACTCAGTGGGTAAAAGTGCTTTCCACGAGCTATTAACTTGAGTTCAACTCCAGGACCCATCTGGGGGAAAGAGAGAACTGACTCTAGCAGGTTGTACCCTGAGCTGCACATGTATACCATGGCATGTTCTCACACACTACATTGTAGTGGAATGCCTGTAGAATCACGGTATCTAGGGTGAACATCAGAGTGAAGAGCTGTTTTTAGTAAACAAAACGGTCCAGTTCCAATGCTAGGGAAGCCGAGGCAGAAAACCAGAGTTTGAACTCAGCTGGGAATGAGGAAATAGAGTGGGGTCGTGACTCAAGTAACAAACAAAAAACAGACTGAAAAGTTAGTCCTAGGTCTTGGTCCTCCGTGCTGGAGAACAAGGTCAATTTAAGGTTTTCTGTGTACCTTACTGTTTTCTTGTGAGAAAAACTTCTTGCAGTAGCCGCTAGAGGTCAGAGTAGAGCAGTCAGAGAAGGAAGGAGGTTGGGGAACCAAGAAAGAATCCCAGCTGCAAAGCCACCTTTTAGGAAGGTGACCCACGGGGAGGGGGGGGAGGGGACACACCTGGCTGAGGCAGGAGTGTCACCTCAAGATCGAGGCCAGCCTGGGTTACAGAGCAACACTGTTTGTTGTAATGTAAAGGTACAAATATAAAATACTGATAGGATTTCTGCTTGGAACCTAGTAGTTTGACTTATGGCAAAATTGTATGCAAAGACGGGACAGTCAGAAGGCTGTGGAGGGGAGGGGAGGGGCTGAATAAAACTGTCATCAGCTCAGCTAGGAGCAGTGAACCTCCAAAGGCCCCTCGCACTGCACAGTAAAAACCTATAAATAAACAGTGCTGCTCTTTTTTCTGGGGAGTCTTGTGTAGCTTTGGCTGGCCTCGAAGCTGCTACGTAACTGAGGATGACATCATGTTACTGATCCTCTTACCTCCTCCTCCCCAGAGCTAGGATGACAGGCAAACACCGTCACGGCTGCTTTATTTAGTGCTAGAAGTGGAGCCCAGTGCATGCTGGGCAAACTGTCTTCCTTAGGTTCCTATTGCTGTGATAAACACCATGACCAAAAGCAACTTAGGGAGGAAAGGGTTCATTTTATCTTACAGCGTGAAGTCCGATACTGAATGAAGTCAGAGCAGGAACTTAAAGCCTGAAGCAGGGGCCATGGAGGAGTGCTGCCTACCCATGGCTTGCACAGTTGGCTCTTGATTGTTTTGTTTTGGAGACAGAGTCTATCCTGGCTGGCTGGGGACTGGCTATTTAGACCAGGCTGGCCTCTAACTCACAGAGATCCAACTGCTTCTCCAGTTTTGGGATTAAAGGCATGAGCCACCATGCTCAGTCCTTCAGTAGGCTTTAAAAAGCAAACTAAAGCAAGGTATCACGGTGTAGACCAGGCTGGCCTTGAACTCATAGCGATGATCCATATTCCTCTGCCTCTAGAGTGTAGGAATCAAGGGCACCTTCCATGCCTGACCCTTAAACAAGTTTTCAAAACATTTTTTAATATTTATTTTGTGCGATTAGTGGCAATCAGAGAATAACTTTCAGGCATTGGCTCTTCTCTTCCATCACTTGGGTTCAAGGGATCTGACTCACGCCATTAGGCTTGGCTGCAAGTGTATTTATCCACAGAGCCATCTTCATGGCCCCTGTACCATATCTGAGCATCAGACCTCCGCTGAAAGCCTTTCCCTTCACTGTGGCTTAAACTCACCTTCACCTTGGCACCATGCATTACCCTGAGGAGTCCTCTAAAGGCCGAGGGTGTCTGTGTGGTGGGCGTGGAGAGGCGGGGTTGTTATCTTGGTACTTGAGAAGTGAAGGCAGGTCAAGGCTAGCCTCAGCTACATAATGAGTCTGAGAATGACCCAGGCTATAGGAGACTCTATCTCAAAAGCAGAATATAATTCTGCAGCATTTACAGGGGATTTAATGGATCTCTCAGATCCTGTGGCATGCCACCCACTTCTAGGTGTTTACCTTAAAAACAAAACAAAAACAAAAAAAAAACAAATAAAAAGAAACACCAGCAGCTGCCAATACTGTTTTGCCCAGCCCTTTGACGTACACTAGATGAATCTCTTGAAACGACAGATACATGCAGCTGGGAATAGAACCTCATACCTGCAACCTCAGCACTGAAAGAAAGTCTGAGGCAGGAGGATCATTGCCAGTTGGAGAATCAGCCTAGGATACATAAATGAGCTCCAGGCTAGCCTGAGCTACAAAGTGAAACTTGTCTCAAAACAGCTAGGATAAACTCTCTCAGGTCAATCTCATACCAATAACCCCAGTACTCAGGAAGCCAAGGCAGCCAGATGACAGCAAGTTCAAGGCCAGCCTATGCAACAAAGTGAGACCCAGAGAATGCCTAGCCTGCACAGTGAATGGAGGTGGGCACATACTCAAGGTTGCGCAGGATACTTAGAACAAGTAATAGTTGAGTGCTCAGCTCTAAGCAAGATTTCTACACCACACCCCTGAACCCAAGGGGAGGACGGGAGAATGTAAGGAGCAGAACAGCCACAATGCATCCTCAGGACAAGACAGCCACTGCAGACATGCCTTTAGCATCAGCAGCAAACCGGCACGGGACTGACCTGTCAAGTCAGGTGTGGATGAAGAGGGATTCACAAAGCTCTACCCTCCCTGCTGAACAGATACGGATCCTGGACCGTCATAGCCTGGAGTTGTACACCCAAGGGTGAGGTTAGTTCCTATTCAGTGGCCACACAGATGGCCTGGGCAGGAGAGGTAGAAGTTCAAGCCAGCCTGAGCTATATAAGACTCTATCTCAAAGTTGTTTGTAGAGATAGGGCCTCTGAGTAGCCCTGGCTGTCCCAGAACTCAATCATTAAACAAGACTGACTTCAAACTCAGAGATCCACCTGTTCAAAAAAACTTTTAAAAAGCCAGGCAGTGGTGGCGCACGCCTTTAATCCCAGCACTTGGGAGGCAGGGGCAGGCGGATTTCTGAGTTCGAGGCCAGCCTGGTCTACAGAGTGAGTTCCAGGACAACCAGGGCTACACAGAGAAACCCTGTCTCGAAAAACCAAAAAAAAAAAAGTTTAAAATTGCATGAGTATGACTGCAGTACTCACAGAGGCCAGAAGAGGGTGCCAGACCATGGTGACTAGAGTTACAGGTAGTTGTAAACCATTATGTGGGGTGCAGGGAACTAAACCCAGGTTCTTGTTTTGTTTTTTCGAGACAGGGTTTCTCTGTATAGCCCTGGCTGTTCTGGAACTCTCTGTAGACCAGGCTAGCCTCAAACTCAGAAATCCGCCTGCCTCCCAAGGTTCTTAATAAAAGCAGCTATTACTCGTAACTGCTGAGCTGTCTCTCCAGCCTCCTCTTCTATGCTCAGTCAACTCACTTAGTGAAAATACAAGTTTCTTCATGAATAAGTTACACAGCCAGGCCCTGGTGGCACATGCCTTTAATCCCAGCACTTAAGGGGCAGAGGCAGGTGAATCTGTCGGTTTGAGGCCAGTTTGGTCTACGGAGCAAGTTCCAGGACAGGCAAGGATGTTATACAGAGAGACCCTGCCTTGAAAAATCAAAAAAGTTACCCTTAGGCACAACTGTTAAGAACAAGTCAGGAAAAGGCTTGGCGTTGCTACTCTTAAATGAGTGACTTTAAGGTGACTTCCGTACATTTCCAATGGTGAAGAGGAGTAAGTTTGACTTACAGAAACTATTCTTGGGCTGTCCTGGTGATGCAGCAGGTAAGAGAGAGAGCTTGCTGCTAAAACCAATGCCCCTTTGACCTCTACATGTGCACCAGGGGACACCAGGCCACATATAGGCACACAAAATACAGTGCAGCAGTTTGGGCATAGTAGCACACAACTTTAGTCCCAGCACTTAGGAATCAGAGGCAGGCAGATCACTGAGTTTGAAACCAGCCTGATCTACATAGGGAGTTCCAGGCCAGACCTAGCTACATGGTGAGACCAGCTCAACTCCTTACACACACACACCCTCAGATGGATTAAAAAATGTCAGGTGTAACAAAGGGTACCTTTAATCCTCTACTTGGAAGGCAGGGGCAGGCAGATCTTTTGTGGCCGACCTGTTTTATAGTTTCAGGCAAGCCAAGGTGTAGTGATTTGAATGAGAATGATCTCCTGTATCTGAATGTGTGGTCCCTAGCTGGTGGAACTGTTTAGAAAGGCCTGCTGCCCTGCCATGTTCCCCACCACGATTGTCATGGACTCACTCTGTGAAACCGTAAGCAAGCCACCAAAATTGTTTTAAAGTTGCCGTGGCCATGGTGTCTTCACAGGTGACACACTGAGATTCTAACTCAATACAAACAACGAACCCCTACTTCTGGAGTAACAGGAAGGCTCAGTGGTTGAGTGCTGATGTGCAAACCCGGCAAACGAGTACCCAGAGCCCACACACAGGTGGAAGAGTACACACCTCAGAGCTGTCTTGACTTCCACACGTGAGCAGTGTCACACGCTCACCCCATACTACAGAATTGACATAAGAAACTTTACAGAGCTGGGGATTTGGATCAGCTGGTCGTGTGCTTGTCTGGCACTGGTCCTATCCCCAGTATCCCAGAAGATAGGTGCGGTAGTTCAGGCAGGTAGATCAAAGCCAGCCAGAGCTATGTGACGTCTCAAAGCAAACTCAAACTACCGAGCACTGTTCTGATCAGGGTCTGACCTTCAAGTTTCTGTTCCCTGAAAGAAAAGGTCTGAACTTGGGCTCTGAAGAGTGGCCATTGCTTCAACACAGAAGCCCGCCTGTGTGCCTACACACCTGAGACGGCCTGTGTTGTGTTGAGGTCGAAGTTTGGCACGCGCCTATTACAAGATGCCAGCATGGAGGCCACCCCTGCAACCTCACTCTTAAGACAGCCTACGGCCCTGTTAAAAGACAGTAGCTACTAAAGAGAGGCAAAGAGGCTTCCATTTACACAGACGTGTATCTTCCGAATGATCTGTGTGGTGGTACAGTTACAGGCAAGAGAACCGAGTGCCAAGCTAGCCCGGGCAACAGAGAGAGGCCTTAAAATTACTGCCATATTCAGTGCAGTAGCACTTAGAAGGCAGGATTGCCACAACTAGTAGTCACAACTAGTAGTCCAGCCTGAGCTATACAGTGAACATAATGGTCAGACATGGTTACACAATGCATCAAGAAGGTATGTGCTGAGCCACACCCAGTGACCCTGGAGTCTCTTCTAGGTCTTAAGCCAACTGGAGTTCTGCAGACAGGGTAGACAGGAGTTTTGGGGGCGGCTTAGCCATGGTCTCTTTTCTTGCTCCATGATTCAGGTCTTACGTCATCACGATCCCAGGATGGCTGCTTTATTGCCAGACACCACAATGCAACGTCAACTCCAAAACAAAAGGGCAAAGTGCCCATGGAGATTAGCCAAGACCACCATAAGAGGCTTTCTGGAAAGACCTACTGGAAAGTCCCATTTGCCTTTCACTGGGCAGAGGTAGATGCAGTGGCGGGTCCATGGACACCTTAAAGCACGAGCAACCCACCCACCCCCCGCCCTTTGTTGGTGGGAACGCTGCCAGAGAAGTCAATCACTAGCTGGGTGCTTTATAGAAGCGCTTTATTTTTAAGAAATATTACAACATATAAAACTACATCAAGTCTCACTTGCCACCTGTACAGTGGCAGATCTGATAGAATACAGAATAAAAAAAAAACAAAAACAAAAACAAAAAAACCCAAAAACACAAAACCTTAAAATTCAGATGCACAAAGTACTACACGGCTTGGTCACAAAACAAACCTCATACAAACAGCTTAGTGTCAGCCAAGGCCACAGACACTGAGCACAAGACTTCAAATGATGGGGCTCAACAGGTTAAAAACATCAGTGCACGTGGGGCTCTGGGTGAGAGCACTAGTCCTTGGTAGCTGCCTCCTTCGTGGCTTTAACTGCAGCTGAGAAAGGAAAAGAAGTCACTTGAGAACACAGCAGCACAGACACTCATGGCTGGCCTTGAGAACCTGTATGTGGTTGGAAACAATCAGGACTGAGACATAGCTCCCCGAAGTTTCTGCACCTAGGTGCCAGGGGGCAGCCCTCGAGACCAGTGCCTGCTGACTTGGTCTGCCCATTCAGCAGAACGCTCACACGGCCTCAAAAGCCACTGTGCTCTCTGGCTCTACTACTCTGGCCTTGTGTGGACTTGGTAGACACAGGCCCCAGGGACTAGAGCTGCCCATGAAAAAAGTGGCGCATACCTGAGGCGCTCTCTTGAGCGCTGGCCAGCAGACAGAGCTTAATCTCCAGGCCAATGGCTTTGGCCAGTGGTGGTGGCACAGCATTACCCACCTGCGGGAAGGAAGGAGGTAACACCAGGTTGACACCAGGCTCACCAGTGGCCTGACCATGACCTGGGCTTTATGGACTCCATCTACACAAGTGGCACACAGCCCTTCTGTTGTGATGTCCACACACCCACAGGTCACTAACAGGTAGTTCCTTGTCTGTTCAGTCTTTGAGACAGGGTCTCTACATATCTCTCTAGGCTGGGATCCAGAGATCCACCTGCTTGCCTCTTGCTAGGAGGCAATGCACCACCACACCTGGCTAACAGTGGGCTTTTTAAACGTTTTAGGAAAATCTGGAAGGACACACCCAGACCCAATGTGATTCCCATTAAGAGCCAAGGGTCTGGAGCATGGGAAGGAATGGCCTGCATGGAGCCCGGGGCAGGTCGATGTTTCTGGCACGGGCCTTTTTCTCAATAGCAATTCCCAACTAGGAACAGCCAGCCTAGGAGGGCATTTGTGCCACTGTGTCACTGACCCACACCCTGTTACACAACTTGACTCACAAGCAGAGGCCCCCCACTCCCAACGTGAGCGCTGAGGCCACTTGGTGACAAGCTCTGGTGATGAACTGACCTGCCGGTGTCTGTCCAGGATGTTGCCGAAAAACCGGTAGGTATCTGGGAAGCCCTGGGAGCGGGCACATTCCCGAACGCTCACGACCCGGTGCTGCTCTGGGTGGAGTACCCGACCCTGCTTGCCCATGGGCTCAGGGTTGGTGACAGTGGTGCTGAAGAAACCATCCCACTCCAGACGCCCGTAGAGGCCAGCCCAGTGGTTGTGCCGGTTCCCAGTGTGTGGCAGGCACCAGGGGATGAGGGTGGTAAATTGTCTGGAGTCAGGGTCGCAGGCCTTGCCTGTTGCAATGGAACACGGAGTACAGCCAAGGCTAGTGACAGGCACAGGGAGATGCTCTGAGGCACCCCATCGCTCATCTCTGCAGAGGGGAGCAGTTTGATCCGACCCACCCCCCCAATGCTGCTGTACCCTCACACCACGGCAGCCATTTAATTGGCAGCACCCAGGCGTGGCCAGGCCTCTGGCTTAACAAGTAGATGTGCTGAATGGGGACTGCTATGAAACCCCAGGAAGCCACTCCACTGAACAGTCAGCCCACACACAGGGAGACTCATGGCGTTTGGGGAAGATCAAGTGGAAGGGGGGTGACTAAAGCCTGGGGCCCCACCTTCTGCACAGGAACAGACTCCACGCAGGGCACCGGTGCTGCTGTAGCCATTCTTCATATCATGGTGGGTGTAGCGCAGCTTATGGGCTATGACGCCATCTCTCAGCCGCACTTGTATGTTGGGCAGGTCACGCCAATCCGATCCTGGGAACAGTGGGATGTGCCGCATGCGGGCGGCCACCAGTGGGCTCATGTCCTAGAACACAGGGAATCCCAGCTGGAACCACTTCAGGAAGCACTTCAGGAAGAGTACCCAGAGGCTCAGATCCTATCAGGAGGGGACAACCACCCAACCCTAGCTGAGATGGCCATGTAAGAACGGAGCCGAGGACACCTGGGCCATGTCTGCAGGGACATCTGAGATGAATACATGAGACAAGGAGGTTCCGCATGACATCAGCCGGGGAAGCCCACACAGAAACACTATTAAGAGAGGGTGTGCAGTGGGACACTTGGATGGCAACCAGGGTCATCCAAAGATGTCACTATTCGGGTCGGAGATCAGAGATGTTGAGCAAGGCCTGTGGAGGTGCAAGTAAGCCCAGGAAAGAAGCAGGGCCTGGCAAGACGGCAGGCAGGGAAGCTACCTTGCAGATATGGTCCCTGAGGATGGGCTGGTAGTGGGATCCTCGCAGCTGCCTCTGGAACCAGGACTGTGGCTCTCCATTGTAGGAAATCTCAGGTGCTGAGGCTCCATTCTGGATCTCAGGGAGGTCAGACATGGTATCTCGCACCGTGATGGTTCGGAAGGGACCCGAGCTCAGCCTGCAGCAGAAGGTGCTCTATTAGATGACACGCAGGCGGCCTCTGCTGGGACTCAGGCTGTGAGGGGCAGCTGTAGGATAGGGCTACACTCAAGCCTGCTGCCCACACACAAGGCAGAACCTAAGGTGGAATGAGCTTCCAGCCAGAGTCTGGCGCAGATCTCCTCAGTGAGCCAGGTAAGGTGACCTACTGCCGCTGCCCAGAACATGGGGAGCCCGGCAGCACCCCAACCACTCTCCGCACAGGGGGCAGAACACAGCTCCTACCTCGTAATGTTGCTAACAAACTTCTTGTCATCCACCACGACGCTCAGCTGGCAGGCACGGGGTGCAAACACATGCAGAGGTTCTGGGAACAGAGGCAGCTTCTCTCCTGGGGCTGCAGCCAAGATGATGGCCCTCCTTCGTGTCTGGGCCACACCATACTGTCCAGCCTGTAACAAAGGAACAGAGATGGCATTAGGCAGACTGTGTGCCCAGCTGGCCTTTTTTCTCGGAGAGCCGAACTGGAAAGCGGCAACACAAATGTGCAACTCCCCAAGTGACATGGCAGCTTGCCAGCAGTCTCAGCTTTGCCCCAGTCAGCCAGGGCCACACCATTTGCAAAACTCCTACTTTGGTTAAGGACACAATCCCCAAGACTACAGTGACTTGAATTTCCAGAACTGAAATCAGTTGTCTGTGTAGGCTCCTGCCTGTCAAGCTCAGTTAAGGCTGACCCCCAGGAATGCTAACCCATCACTATGTCTTTTGACTCTTGCCCTGTCTCTCCTCACAGTAACTCCTGCATCTGTAAGTGGATGACTTCTGGGTGACCAACAGGAGAGCTCCCATCCTGGGTTTGCTCTGGAGAAACCCTGTTCTACTGGGCCACATCTCTCCTTCTGTTTTATTGACCTTACATCTAAGCAGCTGCTGTCAATCCCAGGGCTAAGGGAAGGCTGCAGGAGCCCTCCCTTCCAACAGTCATGGAAGAGCATGGCTGCTGACCAAGCTTGGCCATGAGCACAGGGCGAGAGGTGGGAACACAGCACTGGTCTCGTGTGGGCTCCCATGACTTTCAAATTACTTCAGCACCAGTTTGAACAGCTAATTTTGTTCTGATTATGGAATCAAGGTCTCATGTAGCCCAGGCTAGCCACAAACTTGCTATGTAGACAAAGATGAAATCAAGTCCTGATCCTACCTACAACTCCCCTTTTACTTGAGATGATTCGCGTGTGCGACCACGTCTGTGTGGTGGTTAAGTATGGAGCCCAGGCTTCCTGGAGGGTAAGGTAAACAAGTGTTCTACCAACTGGGTCCCAGCTACCCCCCCGATTACATTGGGGTGCCGGGGACAAGACCAAAGCAATGTGCTGCTAGTGAAAGACCACACTGAGCTATGGCCTAGCTCTGAATCCTGAGATGCTGGCCTTCAATCCATGGATCCTACTCCAGCCTTCCAGGACTGGAGAAGACAGGCCTGTGCCACCGCACCTCGTCACCCCGTGCTTTTTACTGTCTTTCTCCACGTAGCTCTGGCCGTCCTAGAACTCTGTAGACCAGATGGCCTAAAACTCAGATGTGCCTCCCTGACTCCCTGGTGCTGGGATTAAAGGTGTGTGCCGCAGTGCCCGGCTGACCTTTTTCTATCTGAGCCAAGCCACTATCTTTACAACCACACTGCTGGTCACGCAGACCTCTGTTGCCCACAGCAGGCCTGAACACTCTCCTGGTTAGCGATGGAGAGCAGCAGTCCAGGGACTGTCCTATGGGAGGCCATTTCTGTCCCTCTGCCTGCTGGTGCCCACCTGGAGCACACCAAAGGTGCATTGGTAGCCCATGCGGACCAGGCAGCGCAGTGTGAGCTTCAGCACCATGGAGCGTCGGTAGGACACAAAGTTCCTGACATTCTCCAGAAGGAAGAATCGAGGTCGGTAGTAGTCACAGTAGCTGCAGGGGCAGGAGGGACACAGTCATTGCAAACCCCCACATGCCCAGGGGACCGGCAACAGGGCACGGGCAGCTCCCACTGGGGCATGCTCCCACAAACCTGCAACTAGGCTGGGAGTCATGCCCCCCCCCCCCCACAGCAAATTGACAAGAGGGCGGTGGCCCATGCTTACCTGAGGAAGGAGACCACTAGGGAGTTTTTGAACTTGGAGTAAGTACGGGAGTTAAATCGGTTCATGCCACTGAAGCCCTGGCAGGGTGGCCCACCACACAGCATCTCCACGTCGCCCTTCTGTGGCAGCCTTTGGCCCAGAGAGTTGGTCACCTCACCAGCCATGACCAGCTTAAGAAGCACGTTGCAGTCCTCTGTGAACACTGTGGTGCCAGGGTTGTTCAGCCGAAATGCCTGGGCTGCCGGGTCCCACATCTCGATGGCCCACAGAGTCTCTGAGATGCCTGTGAGGCACAAAGCCAGAGGTCTGCTATGTTAAGTCTGTTTTAATTCTCTTTGCTCAAACGTGCATAGTCCCACTTGACGGCCACCTTGGCCAGAAGGACATACTTTAAAGCCTCCCTACAGACAGGCCGGAGTCAGCACCAGCTCCCGCTTACCTGCTTGGTGGAATCCTTCTGATAACCCTCCACAGCCAGAAAACACATCCAGGGTCCGGAGCTTGGGCAGTTTGATGGCTGCCTCAGGCTCTTTGGGCTCTGGTGCTGGATTCTTCCCCTTCCCTTTCCCTGGAGGAGGAACAGTTACCAGTCATCAGACTGCTCTTCTCAGCCTTGCTCAGGAAGTGCTTTATCCTGCTCTGTGACCTAGAGTAGCCTCTGGGAGACCTTCCTGATTCAGCCTCCCAAGCACTGGCATCTGTGATCCCGGAATTCGGGAGGTGGAGGCAGAACATGTCTGGGCTCACACCTATCTCACGGAACCACATTCAGGAGGACCGACAGACAGGACAAGGACACACCTTTCCCCTTCCCTTTCCCTTTGTTCCCGGGGTTTCGGGCATGGTTTGGTGGGTCTTCGAAGCTCTTGGTCTTTGAATTGTAGGCCTGCAGAGAGAAACCACATTAGTATAGAAGAAATGCACGAAACCCCTCACACTGTTTAAGAACTGACAGTCTCTTAATCTCTGAGTAGAGCTTCAGCCAATTAACCACCAACGGAATTTGATCTCACCGTTGGAAACAGACAAAACCTACAGCCAGCTGGTAGAGGTGCTGAGGCACAAGTCCACGCTACAGAGCAGCTGTCTACAACACACACGGGACTAAAGTGTACTCCTCCAAGAAGGGGACACTCTCACATACCAAAACCCTAAGCGTGGCTGGTAGAAGCCACAAAAACAGTCCCAGATAAATTATAATGGTGTAAAGACAATAAAACACTGCATTCTCAATTACTACTCTTAAAAGGCTGAGTGTTGCCGCTCCAGAAGCATGTGCTGTCAGGCCTGTGTGCATGGATCTGCAGCTCTGCCTAAAGACCTTACACGGTCAACAGCCGGCCCGCTAGCCATCACCTCTCTCCTTGTCAAGGCCCAATCCTGCCTCCATGGCCCAAGTGCTGGGCATCACAGTTTGTACAGTGTCCCGTGTTGGGACCCGACCCAGGGCTTCATGTGTGCTAGGCAAGAACTTTCCAGATCAAGCCATATCCCCAGCTAAAAGCCAAAATCCCACACTGAAGACTCAATGGGGGGGAGGGAGGAAGGAAAACAAGCAAAAGATTGTTAAATTCCAACACTTGGAAGAGGCAGGAGGATTTCTGACAGTTCAATGTCAGCCTAATCTGCATACAGAGTTCTAGGGTTATACAGTGAGAGCCTATCTCAAAGAAAACAAAACCAAAAATCAAACAGGTCTGGGGAGATGGAGTATCAGCTGCTCTTCCCAAGGACCCAGGTTCAATTCCCAGCACCCACATGGTAGCTCACAATTGTCTGTAGCACAATTGATCTGATACCAGCACACAGACATATATGTGGGCAAAATACCAATTAATTCTCATGAAAATAAATAAATCATTAAAAACAAAAACAAACAAACAAAAACCCCACACATGTATTAGCTGCTTCCTTGGTCTATCTTTTTTTTTTTTCCGAGACAGGGTTTCTCTGTGTAGCCCTGGCTGTCCTGGAACTCACTCTGTAGACCAGGCTGACCTCGAACTCAGAAATCGCCTGCCTCTGCCTCCCAAGTGCTGGGATTAAAGGCGTGCGCCACCACTGCCCAGCTCCTTGGCCTATCTTGTCTCTCCGGTCCTAAGGCCCTATCGATCACTGAGCCGTGCCCCAGCCTGAGCCCTTTCTTGGGCACCCTGCCCTCGGACATTTGCCCCTGAAGCCTGGCTCCACCTCGAGGAAGTAGAAGCGGTCGGGGCCACCCTGAGAGTAATCCTGGATGCTCTCGAGCAGGTCTTCTCCATACTCCACGGTGCAGCGGCCTTGCACTTCGCTGAAGTTCACCACAGCTTCCTCACTGCTCCAATAAAGCAGGTTGATGTCGGCATGGTAGGTTGCCTGGGTGGACTTGTGGGTGTTCTCAGGCCTGGGAGGAGGATACCAGGCAGATACCACGTTACCACAAATTTATAGTCACAGGCCAGAGCACCCTCATTTGAACTGCCTGGAACCAGCGGTTGGGTGCTGAGTCCAAGAACAGAAGTCTATTGTCTTGTGCACTCCACACCACAGCTTCAAGGCCTTTTATTTGCTGAGACTGTGTCTTGCTCTGCTGCCCAGGCCAACCTCCAACTCGGTGATCCTCCTGCCGCAGCACCTCAAGCGCTAGGATCACAGACACCAGCTACTACCATCCCAGCTGCCCAGGTCACTTTAGGCAGCATTTTAAAAAGATTTATTCATTTTTATTTAGTGTGTATGGGTACTTTGCCTCCGGGTATGTCTGGCTACAGGTGTGTACAGTGCCCATGGAGGCCAGAAGATGGCACAGGTCCTGTGGAATTGGAGCTACAGATGACTGTAGCCACCATCTGGGTGCTGGAAAACAGACAGCAAATCTTAAGCACTGAGCCATCTCTCCGGCCTCTACATGGCATTAAGTACACCCGTGGCAGCCTGTAAGCGAGGTCAGCTGTAGAATTTGAGAATTTTGGCTTGAGGATGCTCAACCTCTAAACTGCACCAAAGAAAAGACCACATCCCAGTCCAGTCAGCTTGGTGACCAACACCCTTACTTGGCCTCAATACCACAGCAGGAATGGCATTCCTGGGCACCATCAGGGACTAGTCTGCTCTCTGCCTTCATCCCGCCCATCAGTACTGGGTGTCCTGCTCTTTTGTAACCTCGCTGATTACTACAAAGACATCAGGAGAATCAGGTGCAGTAGCAGGTGCCTGTTGCCCCGTCACTTGGGATGCTGAGACCGGGATCTCAAGTTCCACGTGTGCTGCTGTAGCACACACTGGTCCGTGTAGGACAGTCTTCTTTCACAGCGGCCCCTCATCACTTCCAGTTACAGGATTTTTATAAGGGAAAGACGAGGGCTGAGACAGGAGGTTCAAAATGGGTTCAAGGCATGAGCTGACTACACAGCAAGTTTCAGGAGAGCCTGAACTCCAGAACTAAACCCAGTTTTGTTTCAAAGACCGAGTTGGTTTCTCTGTGTAGCTTTGGCTGTCCTGGAACTAAGTGGATCAGGCTAGCCTCAAACCCTAGAGACTCATCTGCCTTTGTCAACCAGCTAAAACACATTCTCAAAGCCGAAAGCACAGACGAGTACACAGAGAGGGGTGTGTGTGTGTGTGTGTGTGTGTGTGTAGGGGAGTGTTGAGTCAAGCCAAGGGCTGGAAAACAAACTCCAGAACCAGCAAGGAAGGTGTAGAGCAGTCCGGGGAGGGCGATGAGACAGCAAAGGGACTGTGGTTTGGGGAGGGGGACCCAGACAAACCAGGACAATTCCTTGACACCAGCTTTTGGTTCTTGTGAGCCATAGGCTCCCCACTGATCCTCGACTCTGAAAGCCTGAGCTACCATCCACCTGTGCCCTCAGGATAGATAACCAGAGGCAGGGCGCAGGCCCACCTGTAGAACTTGTTGAGCCTGATCTTGATGTCTGCCTCGTTGACCTTGCCTTTCTTCTTGCCACAATGAATCTCTTTTATCCGGCCGATGCGATAGGGCTCGGGAGCATCCAGGTTGCTTCCTTTGATGTAGTCAGAATACTTGCGGTAATGCTCAGGGTACAGGGTCTCATTCACAGGATCTCTCTTTGAGCGTTTCATGGGGCTAGCCACTTTGATGCTGCAGAGAGGAACAGTGAAAGATACAACTGAGCTCGGGGCTGGAGTCTAGAATGACTGGTTAGAGTGAGCAGATTCTTTGTCTCAAGCTGGTACATCCAAGCACCATTAAGGAAAGATAATGCAAATAAAATCTCATGAAAGTTTAAACCACCACCCAATTCCCAGAGCTCAGGTTGGTGTGAATGCTTGTGCTTGGAATCCCAGGATTTGGAACTGATGGAGGGTCAGGAGTTCCAGGCTAGCTTGGGATACCCATGTTTTAGGCCCACCTGGACCTGCCTCCCAGCTATGTGGCATTGAACTTACTGGTATGTAACAAGATCGTGTCGGCAAACAAACTGAGATGTCACAGGATGAGACACTTGACTAAGAACAATAGCAGCTTCTAAGAGGGCACCATACCATCTCCCCAGTTGTCAGCCAAGAAAAAACCACTGCATTCTGAGAAGCCGGTAGGTGACGTGACTCTCACTTCCTTGACTATGGAGAATGGCTGTAAATGTGATGCTAAAGAATGGAGCCTGAGAAAGCCTGAATTTGGTCCAACTCATGACAAAGCTGGCTGAGCACTCTGGCTAGCAGTTGCCTTGACTTTCCTATCTGGGCTTCTAGAGTCTGCTCTAGTCCCAGAGGCTCCTCTGAGAACCCGTATGTGGCCTACATGCTGTGCCTCTACCTGGTACACAACACCACAGGGAGCAACCTATAGAGGGCACCAGAGACAAGCAGTAAAACTGACTGGTAAAACACCCAGCACCAGTAGCACAGAGGCACCCACCCAATTCCTCAGTTCCATGGGTCAAAAACACTAAGCTGAATTCGGGGGTGGGGGGGAATGATTAAGGTCCCACGGGGCACCAGAGAAATGGGTCCTCAAGTCTAGATGCTGAGGTATGGTTTGGTAAACATGAACTACAATTCCAACTTGTCCTAGTGCCGAGGACATAGAGTGGATGGAGGGTGAAGGTGATGTCTCCTGACATCTGACGTGAGGAGTCTGAGGTAATCCTGCTCACAGTAAAAGATCTCATTCGCCAGACCACGAGTAGTGCACTGCATTTTCAACAGGTTCATCAGACCTTCCTGTTCTGGTAGGCAAGACCCAAGCAGCTTCAGGAAAAAGACTGCAGGGAAGAAACCTGAGCCTCACGGGTGCTGAGGCAGGAGTAGACTGTCCAGCACTGCGGGTCTCGCAGCCTCACGACACTCACAGCTCAGATGCTGAAAGGCTCCCAAGGCAGTGTGCTGAAGACCAGGTCCCCGGGCTGCACTATTAGTAAGCGACAGGGCAAGGAATGTACACCCTCAAGGGGACAGTGGCAACGGAACCTCTTCTTCCTTCACTTCCTAGCCAGATGACTTGAGCTCTGTCACCCTCAGGCTTAAGAGTGCTATCTGCCCAGCCTTGTACTGGAACTTCCAAAATTGAGCCGGAATATGGCTTCCATTATTACAGTTCAGCGGCATCAGGTATTTTGTTATAGTAATAAAGCTAACAGCTCTGAAATGGAAATGTGGGCATTAGGTTATTGGCTTCTCACTAGAAACCAGAGTGATGGTCTAACTCTGGCTTAAGGGGGTCAGCTGGGAATATCACAAAGCCAGCTGATGACTGGTGTGGAACATGGGGCACTCACTTGAAAGTAAAGGCCTCAGGAGGCAGGTACACACTGTCACCCAGTCGGTAGACAACACCATTCTTGGTGATAGAACTGCAGTAGACCCGGCCATCCACCTCCTCGAGTTGTTCCAGGACCTTGGGCATTTCCTTTTGTCTCAGCTCAGCCAGCCGGATACAAGACAGGCAGAACCTGCAGAAGCCAAAGCAAGAGCAGAAACTCAAGGAAGGCTCTGCAGTGCAGAGTGGCAATGGTAGCAACCACTGAAATCCAAGGCCGTATCTGCGGGTGTCTGGACACTAGAAACAAGCCAGAGGCTGTGAACATCAACAGCAGTGTGCTCAGCTAGCATGCCCAAGGCCCAGAGCTACAACCCAGTACCACAAATGAGTATTTTTAAACAGAGGGCCACACCTTGCTCAAGGTAACCCTCAAGTGCTCCATACATTTTAAACACGTCTATGATGTTAGGCCTCTTTGGTCGGCAGAGAACACAACGGGGAAGTAAAGCTTTGGCAACACAGAGCAGGGCGGGGCACGGGGAGGGCCTGCGATTGGTTCCCACACTCACTTGTGCTTGTTGTCCTCTGTCGGCTGGGTCTTGGGTGGGGATTCAAACCTTGCATATTCCTGGTTGTACCAGAGCTGGTAGAAATAGGTCTTCCCATCCTCAGCCCCCTGCAATGTGGTCTCAGGGTCCATGCCTCCCTCCATGGCCCAGTTTTCGGAAGGCGCTTTGTAGATGACCTTGACCTTGCTGTGAATGTAGGACAGCTGCATGTTTTCACACTCGCCCACCAGGAACAGCTCCAGGGGGTCGGAGGTGGCTCCGAGAACAGTGTCTGTCCCAGCGCAGAACCAGTGTGCGTGGAACATCTGCCCATTCTTGTCTTCCCACAGTGCTGTGACCCTGTAGCCATAAGACAGGATGGGCAACAGACATCTCATGAAACCAGCAGAACTTGGGGTTTACTCTGACACAAATGGACTTTAGGTGTTCAAGAGAAGGCAGGCATACACACCTGGCCAGATACAGTGGTTTGGAGGAATCATCTGGAATGACCGAGACGCAGTCGCCCACCTCCAGTATCTCCTCGTCTATGCTCACCTTCTGATAGTAAGTTCTCTTCTCTTCAATCTGAAAGCAAGAAATAGAGCTCAGGTGATAGTCAGGTCCAAGGCTCTCACTAGATTTAACCAAGGTGGAGACTCTCTCTGATTTATGAAAATTACTTGGGACTAAGGGTGTGTGGGTCAGCAGTGCAAAGCGTACTTAACAGATACCAGGCTCTGGGCTCCATCCCTAACAAACAAACACACACACACCCATGACTTTTGATTTGAGTTATGAAGAATGGGACAGCTCTCAGTGGATAAAGAAAGAAGCTTGCCTCCAAGGCAGATGACCAAAGGTTAATCTCTGGAACCAACATGGAAGATGGAGATTGGTGACTTATGCAATCTGTTCTGACACACACATGCTGCAGTATCCTCAAGTAAATGTGATAAAATTAAGGAAAAAACCAGGTGTCATGGCACACACATTTAATTCCAGCACTCTGGAGGCAGAGGCAGGTCTACCTAGCCTGCATTGAGTTCCAGGCCAGCCAGAGCTACACAGTAAAAAACCCTGACAAAAAGAAAGAAAGAAAAGAAAAGAAAAGGGAAAAGGAAAAGGAAAAGGAAAAAGAAAAAGAAAAAGAAAAAAGGCCGGAGCTGCTGGGGTTGGTAGCATGTGCCTGCAATCCTCACACTGGAAAGCTAATAAAGGACCAAGCTAAGAAGAAATCAATTCCTTGGAGAAGAGCACTCACTGCTCTCACAGAGAACCAGGATCCCCAGCACCCACAGTGGCTCACAACCAACCTTAACTGCAGTTCTAGATGATTCCACACCTTCTAACCTTCATCTACATATGATAAATCAATCTTAGGAACACTAATGAAAATAATAACCTACCCAGGGCTATACAGTAAGATCCTATCTCCAAACCAAAACAAAAAACCCAAGGCTTCTGACCTTTTCCTGGTCTTGGAACATGCTGTCCTGGAATATGCTGTGTAGACCAGGCTAGCCTAGAATTCAAGATCTGTTGGCCTTTGCCTCCTGAGTGCTGAGATTAAAGGTGTGAGCCACCACCATCAGGCTTGATTTTTATAAAAAAAAATAAAAACCAAAAAAACCAAAAAAACCCCCAAAACCAAACGAAACAAACAGAGCCTGACAGGGCAGCACATGGCTGAGCACTTGGAAGGTGGAAATGGGGCATCACAAAGGGTACAAGTGTATGGGCTAGCTGTGCTACAGACCAGCTCAGGACTTACCAGTGAGGAATGAGGTACGGCTCAGATCCAGAGCTCTAGCCCAGCATGCCTGGGGCCTTGCACTCCACTCCCAGCATCAGGAACAAGGGAGGGGAAGGGGACAGCAGCAGGGCAGCAGCCCTCCTCTCAAAGGCCAGCCAGCATGCAGGAGAAAGGGGCCTCACCTTCAGAGGCTGCCCAAGCCAGGAGATACGGTCCTTATTCTGCTTCTTCTTCTTCCCTTGATGCAACTTTTTGGGCGATGGAATCTCTAGCACATCATCATCAGCTTCTTCATCGTCGTCTGCCTCCTTCACGGCCAAGTTAGGACATCTGTAGAACACACACTGTAGTCAGCCCAACCACGTCCCTGCAGGACACTACGTGGCACACTTGCCTTAGCCACCCCAGCCCCTGTTATCTGAGCAGAGCACAGCCTACCTCCTCTTGAGGCAAGCCTGTTTACTCCGCCCGGTGCCACCAAACTTAACCATATCTTTGCACGCCTTGCACTTCCCACACTCAGGCTGCTGACAGACCTGAAAAAGATCAAAAGAGTCGATCAATCAGCAGTTCTTAACTAGGAACTGCCATTTTGTTTGGCTTTATTTGTTTTTGAGACAGGGTCTCTCTACAAAGCCCTGGCTGTCCTGGAACTCACTATGTAGAGCAGACTGGCTCTACATAGTGAGTTTGCACTCAGATACTCCTGCCTCTGCAGCTGAATGCTGGGATTAAAGGCGTGTGCCATCACACCCAGGCTCAGGAACTTTTGATTATAACTTTCAAAAATATGCATGTTCAGGGCCAGTGGGTAAAGGCACTTGGCGCCAAGCCTTCTAACCCGAGTTCAATCTCCAAGGCCCAAAGAAAGGCAGAAAACTAACTCCAGACTTTCTTCTGACCTTCATATGCACACTGTGACCCATGAAGACACCTCACTAATGTAAAAGGTTAAGTGTGAAAATCTGAGCGATATAGCAAGGCAGCCACACACGGCCTTAACCTGTGTTAGGTACCAAGTCATCCAGCTGTGCACAAAGGACATGCACCTGAGAATATGGAGATGAACAAGGTGCTGATGGTACTTTAGAAGCTCACAAGCAGCTCTGTTGAGGTGTCACAGAGCTATCCGAGTCCCCACCAGTCAGTGGGGACAGCCCCTAGCAAAAAATGGACCATGAGAACAAGGTAACCAAACAGGGCCATCAAGCACCCAACTCCATTTAAAAAAAAAAACAAAACAACAACCACAACCACACACCACCACCAACAACAACAAAAAGACACCTTTAAAACAAATATCAGATACAAGGACACTAAGAAGAGACAAGAAATGGCTAAGACAGGGCATTCTGAAGAGGGCTGCCATGAGAGAAAAGGACACACTACTGTGGGGCATGGAAACCAGCCAGGCTCTTCTGTACCCAGGGAAAATCAAAACAGTAAACTGCAAAAAATGACTTTCTCTGAAGAAAATAAAACAGCTGCTGCCTGGATGCTAAGAACAGCACATGTAGGAATCACCTCTTCCATTTGAAGGCCCCAGGATACCTGTACAGCCTGAGACAAAGTGAGCCCTGTAGGCTGCTGTCAGGACATGTTGACATCACAGATCCAGACATGGCAGCACAGACCTGGATGCCTAGTGCACACGAGGCAGATGAAGGAACACCAGCAGTTTCAGGTCAGCCTTGTACACATAAGTGCCTCAGAATACATGTGCATGTGTAGGCTACGGTTTAGGATAAATTCATTCTCTAATTTTTCAAAAACATGACAGCCCAGGCTGACCTCAAACTCACTATAAAACTGAGAATGACCTTGAAATCCTGATCCTCCTGCCTCCACATCTCAAGCACCAGGACCACAAGCCTGTGCCTCCACGTGCAACTTAACCACATTATTTGAAGTTTGTGTTTGCTTGTTTAATGTGATGTAGGTTGATTCCAAGGCCATCCATATGAAAAGGATTTACAAGAGCCAGGCACGGTGGCACAGGTCTGTAAATCCAGCTCTTGGAAGTCAAAGTGAGAGGCTTCTGCAGCCACAAATCTAAACAGAAATGTGCCCAGAGTTGGGGGGTTGGGGTTGGGGGACAGCTCTGGCTCCTGGGGTCAGCTATCTGTTCTCTCAACACCCACAGGAAATAGAGGCAGAGCTAACATCTCGCAGGGAACCCAGGTTCTGTAACCAACAGCATCATCCAGACCCAAGACCCTGGACACTGACTTCAACCCTCCCTTATCTGTCCATCTGGCCCTCAAGTCAGGCAGCTACCCCAAAGCATGGACTGCTCCCTTCACATCTAAGAAAGAAGAGCCAAGGATAGCCCACTCACCTCACAGACGCCACACCGGCGGCGCTTCATGGCATTCTCCTTGTCTTCCATGTCATCCTTCTCAATCTGCTCTGAGAAGAAAGTGTCAAAGATCTGGTAGACCAGCTTGGTGGTGGTGGCTTTTGTGGGCGCTTTGGTCTTCTCCTTGGTAGAACTGAGGATGCCACGCCTTGTCGCTCGCCTGAGGGAGAGGGCCACCATTTCAGGGAACCAAACACAGATTGCCTCCTCTGGTCTCAAGCTTTGCGTCTGATTCTTGCTACATCCTTACCTCTGTCCCAGGGAGACACCGGCCAGATGGATCAAGGCTCTCATACAGGGAGACAAGAAGATGGGGGTCTCATCATCGTCCTTGGCATCGTCGTAACTCTCTACCTGACTCACCACAAACTGGGCGTGGCGTAGGAGGGAGTCCTCTGTGAACCGGTTCACATTAATGGTAGAAGGAGGAGCAGTGGTCTTTAGGGGGAAGAAGAGAAGATCAGATGTCTCTAATATTTTGCTTCCTATGCATGCTAGGCAAGCAATGTATCACTAAGCCGCAGTGTACCTCAGCCCCTCACTGGGGGATTCTAGGCGGGGCTCCAGCACTGAGCCACATCCCCAGCCCCTCACTGGGGGACTCTAGGTAGGGCTCTACAGCTGTGTCGCTCCCCAAGGCTTCATTGACCTATCAAAGCTCTTCCAGTGGCAGAAGACTGCAGATTCTTGTATGTGGATCCAAACCCACCACAGAAGGCAAAGCTCTCACCTCAATCTTATTGATCAGGTCTTCATAGACAGCATCAGGATTGTTTTGCAGGAACTCAACTACAATCTTGCTGATGTAAGTTTTCTCCTTCATCAGCCCAAATATTGGTGCATACTCTGGGCTGGGCTCCATCAAAACGTATTCAGCAAATGCTAGGAAGAAAAAATATGACTTTTTTTTTTATTTTAAAGAATTTGGAGGAATGATCAGTCCAGTTAGGCTGATTAGCCTTTCCATCTCCAACACCTGTCATTTATGCAGACAGCTGCTTGGTTTAAGTAACGGGGTCTTGTCATGCTGCCTAGGCTAGCCCTGAACTCCTCAGCCTCCTGAGTAGCTAGGACAACAGGTATCTGCTTTGTCCAGCAGGTAATACATTCTCAAAAGCTGTTTCAGGGCCAAGGAGATGGCTGACCAGTAAGGGACTAATTTGCAAGCTTGACAACCTGAGTTTGATCCTAGGGACTCACATGGTAGAGGAAGAGCATCAACACAAGTTGTGCTATAGGACCCCTCATGCATGCTATGGTGCACACACAGTCACCCATACTCAGCGAGTGTAGAAAAGGAAATTTAAGGCCATCTCAAAACTGATGAGCTCCAGGCTGCCTCTTCCGAGCTTCCAGAACAGTCTAAAATGTATCCTACAACCTAAAAAACCAAAGCAAAAACCCTACCACCAAACCCCCAAAGCCCAACTTCTTCATTACCTAGCACCACTTGGGCCAGAAGAAAAGGGAACTCAGCTAAGATTTGGTCCCATTCAAACTGTAAGGCAGAGGATCTGTTTCCAGGCCAGTTATGATGAACACTAGTCACCAGATCCCCCCAGGCCTGATGAAACCTCTGCTCAAAGCCCACCAAGCCCAGATAGGCAGGAGGTTCTGGGATACCAGTGACTGGGCAGATACTCACCGGTTGTAAAGCCGACGAGCACCTTCTCACCGCCGTCAAAGCCAGTAAGCCACCATTGATTGATTGGCCCAAGGTTTTTGCCATTAATACCACCTGTGGAAAAAAAGTCTTTAGGTAAGAAACAGACTAAAAACATGGTGACTCACAACTCACATCCCTGCCAGAAGACCCAGCCAGCATGCTGCCTCTCCAAGGTCATTTTGCTCAGTTAATGGCAGGACTTCCAGCTCTCCCTTGAAGCAGTACCTCCCATGGGATATCTTGCCTAAGTTTGCTTGCTTCTTGAAACAACCCTTGTTTGAACATTTCACGTACCTTCCATATCTGGATTTTCATCATGAATTGCTTTGGCACAACCAGAAAAGTAGAGTTCAACGTTCTTCTCAATAAGACCAGTGTCGACAGGACACAGGTGACCACGACGGCAGTACACACTGGACAGGCAACAAACATCACTTTACCACCAAACCCAACACTGAGAGGCGTAAGTCAGCCTTTGCCAACCTTGTCTTTCACCCAACAGCGACTCTCAGTCCCTCTCCTGCACTACCAGCACACACACCAAGGTCAGAGGTTCCTCTGAAGTTTGGGTTGTAAGCATTTGGGTATGAGCTGCCCTATGTAGTTATCAGGAACTGAACTGGAGTTTACTCTCCAGACTAAAAACACTGTAGTACCAAGGCCTGCTCCTGCCCAAGGGTTGTTTCTACTAGTCACTCAGCCAATGCAGAGTCCCTTATGGCTCCCAGCTTCTAGCACAAGGGCTGCATGCCCTCAGATCTTCCCCCACCAGGGAGGTGGCTAAATATCTCAGTGAGGGAGGAAGCCTGGCCTCAGCTCTGATGGTGCCACAGTGAGACAGCTGTCTATAGGGCAGGCTTCAACTGGCCCCTAAGAGGTCTCCTGCCTATTATGGCCTAGCCCTCTAGATTACTGGCAGACAGAATCCTTTATGGGATCAATGTTCCAGTGGCAGGGAAGAGAACAGCCAACTGGTAGGGAGGACAGCCACAGTCACACTCAGCGATCTTGACCCAAATGGCCCTAGGTACTTCAGCTCATGGTGGGTTCAACATCATAGAGCACCCAGGAGTAATGCCTACTGGGATGCCAATGGGTGCTCCTGAGGGGATCCTTCCACTACACACAGCCCGGGACTTGTGTGTCCCTGACTGCAACTTTGCTTTTGCCACTTCTCCGCCCTCAGGCTCTCCTCACTACCTGGACCTGTTAGGCTGAGTCTTAACTAAACCAAAACTCTACAATCCCAATAGTGAGCATGAGGTATATAGCACACAGGATGCCATTCTGACCCTTCCAAACAAAGTTAACTCAAAACCCCCAGTGCACTAAAGAGCTGCTGTCTGAGCTATAGATGGTGGGCATGCCTGTAAAAAACGATAACAAAATGGACACTTGTGGCTGATGTCTACCCAACCTTAATCGGCCTGCTGGCTTTTTAAAGAGCAAGCATCATGGGAAACCCTGTGGTTAGGACCAAGGATTATTATACCTGGATGCCCGGAATCTGGGCACCTACCAGTAGGACGTCACCACAGACAGCCAAGCATGGTGATTACCTGAAGTTAGTGAACCTATGCATGGGAGAGGAATCATAGGTATCAAACCAAGACGAGTTGGAGTCATAGATGGACAGTTTCTCACTGGTCAACATCTGGGGTTCATCCACCTGAAGGACAAGGGACAGTGAAGACATGGGCAGCAGGTGGCAGGAGATAAAGGGGTGAGGGCAGGAAGGGGTTCACAGCATCCTCGGGGTGCTGCTGGTACTTCAGATTAGGGTCGTCTAGTGGCAGGGGATAAAGGGTGAGGGCAGAAAGGACTCACAGCATCCTCAGGGTGCTGCTGGTACTTCAGATTAGGGTCGTCTAGGTACTGGCCACACTCAGGGCACTTTGGCGGGTTGACCTGTTGGAAGGAACAGGTATGGCCTGAGGGCAGCCCCCAACACCAGAGAACTGCTACACTGCTGCTGGTCAAGTTCCTGCAGATGCCCTTACCTTTGGGATCACACTTGTTTTGCTTTGACCAGCTTTTTTCTCCACTCTGGAAGGAAGCACAAGGTTGTTGGCCATTTCGTCAACTTGAAATACACCACCAGTCTTGCACTCTCTCTTCCTAAGCCACCCCACGCATGTTGTTGCCAATAAGCATAGAGACTGTCAGGCTGTTGAGGTCTAAGAGATCCTCTACCAGCGTGCACAGCAGAACAGAGTCTCCTGGTCTGCACTCCCACAGGCAGCGACGGTTGCTGTGGAAGCTCACTAACAGCCATCTCACCCCTTTTTCTGGAACTGTCTACCACCATCACCTGCTGCTCTGTACGGGAATGGTAAGTGGTTCCGGTTTTTTCCGTGTCGTTTTTCGTCTCTTCTCCTCCTAAACAAAGGGAGCAAGAGGAACAGGGAGTCAGGACATCTCTTGGTTTGGATGGCACTTCAGGGTTAAGAACTTATGTGATTGTCATAAAACTCAGGAAAAAGGTGGTTAAGGTCAGGTAATGAGGCCCAAATTATGCCAACGTCCAAGTCCCATGACAAGCCTGCCCTAACCCCACTACTCAGAAGCCTAGGAACCTAAAAAAGGTGGCAGTGGTGGCACACACCTTTATCCCAGCACTTGGGAGGCTGAGGCAGAGGATCCGAGTTTGAGGTCAGCCTGGTTCATAGAGGCAGTTCCAGGAGAGAGAAACCCTGTCTCAAAAACAGAAAAATAACAAGCACCCACCCCCAGCTTGAACACATTAGGAGCCAGGGCACTTAAGACAGGTAAGCAAGGTCTAACAAGGTCCTAATAGAGAGGCCCTGGTCCAAAGGCTATACCTTTTTTTTGTTTTGTTTTGTTTTTTGAAACAGGGTTTCTCTGTGCTGCTCTGTCCTGGAACTCACTCTATAGACCACGTTGGCCTCGAACTCAGAGACTCGCATGCCTCTGCCTCCTGAATACTGGGATTAAAGGCATGCACCACAACTGCTGGTTAAGGTAAGCCATTTTTGTGGGAAGGGGAAGGACACCAGACCCTAGTGTCTCCTCGTGCTGTGCAAAGCTATGTGAGGACACAGCAACATGGGTGTGGTCTGGGAGCCAGAGCAGCCTCTCCAGTAGCTAACTGTGGGGTTCTCCTAAACAAGGACCTCTTGAAATCATGAAGTTCAAAAACAAAAAACCTTGATTTACTGGAGATGCCTGTCAAGAGATGTAGAGAATCAGTTCAATTCAGATTTCCTTTCAGTAAGAAAAGAGAAGGTTGCTACTCTTTGAGAGTCTCAAACTACATAGACCAGGCTGGCCTCAAATCAAGAGATCTGCCTGCCTCTTGCCCCTTGGCTGTGGGATTGCAGCTACTTTACTGCTCCTGGAGAGCTAAAGATTTAGAGCCACAAGTGTAGGCTGTACGTAAGGGAGCTGGAGTAAACTCTCGTGGCCCATACAATGTCAAGCCTGCCGGTCCCTGAGCACCCTGAGCTCCGGGGACAGACACCCTGGGTTATGGTTTTTACAGAAGCATTTGGAGGCAGCACTATTCTGCCTGTGTTACGGTTTCATTTCCGGTGTCCCTGGTTTAGGGAGGTGGGTAGGTTAGATGGTGTGTGAACTTCAATACCATCAATGTGAACTTCCATAAAATTGTCAAGTCAGTCTTTCATTTCCCCCCCCCCCCCCCAAATTGTCTGGCTATGTAGCCCAGGTCAACACTGAATTCTAGATCCTTCTGCCTCAGCCTCCTGATGTTGGGATTATGGGTAAGAGCCAACATGCCCTGCTTCCCTGGTGCTGTTTACAGTTCATATTAGGACCCAGACAACACTCGGTGATAATCACAGGACCACTGTTATCGGTGATCCATCGTTAAACAAGTGTTATATACATATATAGCCTACGTGACTCAAATACACAGTCCTACTTGTGGAAGATAGTCTGGTTTCCCCAGTTCTGGTTCTGGCCAGCCCCGTCTCCTGTAGATGCTGGGCTATTGGCTGCTTTTAGAAACATGGGAGGTGTCGCCATGGTTCTTGTAGCATCTGGAAGTACAGGGGCCAGGGGTCATAGGCAAGTACCACTGGATGACCTGGAGCTCACTATGACCTCAAATCCAGCATTCCTCCTTTGCCTCCTGGGTGATTTGAAAACAGGCAGACCTCCACCACACCTGACCCCTTCTCAACCTTTCACCTTATTTTTTCCCCTTTGCAATGCTGGGTATGGAATCCAGAGCCTTGCACAGGCTAGATGACCAGAGTGACCTCATGAGCAACTACCAGAGGTTTGTTGACCCCAGACACCCACTATTTCAAGCAGTAAAAATAAAATATGGCTCAAGCTTCAAACAAAGGCTACACATAAAGACAGCAGGGTTAAATAAATTCCCACAAACAGGCGAAGGAAGAGAGCTTCCTGCCCTCTGCAGCTTCTAGTCAGTTTTAGGTAAAAGAACTAAAGACATTAGGTGAGGCAGCTATGGTGGCTCATGTCACATCCAGGTGGGGGACTGAGGTAAACCTGGACTACAGAGAAAGACCTTGCTTCAAAAAAAACCAAAAGTGAAAAATAAAAACACTGAGTTAGAACCGATGCTGTGGCTCAGTAGCAAAGCCTTGGATCTCACCCCCGTACTTAAACGATGCAAGTGCTGAGCAGACAGATGGAGCCCACGTGCCTAAGTCTGGGCTAAAACCTCAGCACTTGCTCACTACCTCTAGAATCCCTAGAGAACATCGACAGCAAGAAATAAGCCAGAGGAGCGACAACCGAGCTGGAAAACCACAGGACATGTTCCACAAAGTACATCCCACATGGAGCAGACCTTCTACATTATTTGTACCAAATCTGAAACAAATACAACCACGAGCCACAATGATGCTTTGGTCAGCATGGACCGTACGGATGACAGGGTTCTGTCAACATCTGGCATCTTTGTTTCTGTTAACTACATGCCATCTTACTTGTTAGGGACAAAAATCCCCTAATGACTATTTCCTGGAACATATTCCTGGAAGTAGCACATATTTGTACAGAGTTTAGATCTCAAGTTCATGCTGTGAAAGACAGCAGACAGGAGGCCAACTGACATGGGACACACACGTGTGCAACACTGGGAATGCCAAATGTGTAAGGGAGACCTTGTCTTAAAATACAAATAAACCCTGAGACTGGGGGTGTGGGAGCAGACTAGATACGTGTTGGTATTTTATACACTGTGGCATATGTTCTTTCCAGAGCAAGTTCTTCTTGCTTAAAAAGATTTTAAAATTACATTTGTCTGTCTTGTGTGTGCATGTGTGTATGTGTGGGTGTCCACATACTGTGGCAAGCATGTAGCAACCAAAGGATAACTTCTGGAGTGTGAGGTCAACCAGGCCCTGTCTCAAAAATGAGGAATAGAAGGGAAGCTAAAGACTTGGTTCAGTGGTTAAGAGCACTGGCTGTTCTTTCAGAGGACCAAGGTTCAAGTCCTAGTACCCACAGCCAGTTCCGGGTGATCTGACACCCTCTTCTGGCTTCTGTGGGCACTGCACACATGTGGGATACAGACATACATGCAGGCAAGACATACACATCCAGTGTTTTTTAGAAAAAGTTAAGGAAGACAAGAGCCAGAGCACTTACCCTTTCATCCTCGTCTTTGTCCTCAGGAATCTCTGGGGCTATCTGCTCTGGTTCTGCTTCCTTGGGTCTCCGTCTGGCGGCTCTACAAACAAGTAACACACCAATCGTTAGCTCTAAAAAACCAACTGCTCACTTCTGAAAATGACACCAGCAGTTGAGACAGCCCAGAGCCTAAGGTGCCTTACAAGCGTAAGGACCAGAGCTTGGCCACCAGCATCCACAAAAGCTGAAACAGGCATGTGGCAGTAATCCCAGTGCTGGAGAGGTAGAGACAGGAGGATCCTCAGGGTTTACCAGCCAGCTAACATAAGCATATCCATGAGCTTCGGGTTCAGTGAGAGACCCTGTATCAATCTCTTGACTATGCGCAAACACACACAAAAGTAAGCACTGCCACATGTGGTGGTTCACACTTGGACCCTAATACTCAGAAGGCTAAGCAGGGTCATGAGTTCCAGCGTAGCCTGGGACCTCTTGGTAGCATTAGATTCTCAGTCCTAACGAAAGAGAAAACACAAACCAAGAGGCTGGAGAAATGGCTCAGCAGCTGAGTACCTGCTGTTCTTCTAGAGGACCCAAGTTCAGTTCCCATGACAGGTCAGATCACACTAGCCTGTGACTCTAGCCCCAAGAAACTCAACAACCTCTTGGGGCTTCCGAGAGCACATGTCATGCACATAACCAACTCCGACATGTATTTGTAAATAGAGAACATTTTTCTTTAAATCCAGGGACCTGGAGAACGGCACATATGCGGCCATAATCCCTACACACATAAACTTTTAAGTCCACGGTGGTGCACACCCGTACTCTGAGCCCAGGGAAAGTAGAGGCAGTGGATGAGGAACTCAAGGTTAGCACGGGCTCCATGAGAGAGTCCAACACTTTCACCCCGAAACCGAAAGCCATAAAGACTGAGGGCAGAATTCCTTCTGAAAGGTCTGCAGGTTGCCCAGCGAACCCTAGCAGTTCCTGAGCTAGGACCCCCGCTGCCCTGCTCCCCCGGTCTACTCAGATACTCTCCCTAGCAGAGACTTTAAAAGTTAACAGAAAAGCAAGGCACAAGCACTTTTGACACTTACAGATCTCTGGGTTGGCTTCTGGACCTGGAACTTCTTTTATCCTGACAGCAAACAATGGAGGAAATGAAGAGAAAACGTTACTTCAGAGGCCAAGCAGGATGAATGTAAGAGCATAGATTCAACATCTTGGTTCTGAACACCAGAAAACAGATTCTCCCCTGGGCCAAAATGAGGAGACCACAGGCTTCAGGATTGTACTTCCTATTTCTCACAGAGCCACAGGCACTGAAGAACTTTCTAGTCCTGGTGCTCATGCTGTAACCTAGCACTTGGAGGATGAAGTCAGAGACCTCGCACAGCTGAGCACAGTGACACCCACCTTTAATACCACTTTGGGAGGGAGAGGCAGATGGAGCTCTGGATGTGAAGCCAGCCAGGACTACATAGTGAGACACTGTCTCAAAAACAAACGAGCTAGGACTCAGTGGACAGAGAGATGCCTTGGGAGTGGTGGCACAGCCCTGTGACCCCAGCACTGGGGCTGGAGTAAGGGGCAGGAGTGCGAGCGGATCCTTGGCTACACAGTTCTGTTTCAAACAGAACAAGAAACCAAAACAGCAAGTACACACTAGACAGACAGCGTATGGCTTCTGAGCTTCTAAAGGAAGAATACCCCTTACTGATAAGCCCATCTGGTATGAGTGGTCTATACACATCAACAACCTGAGTGTTCATCTCAATCCTCCCATCCCACAAGGCAGCTGTGAGGCACTCTGGGATAGGTGACAAGCTTTAGGACATCCAGGTCCCATAGTGAGAACTTATCCCAAGCCAAGAGCTAGCCAACAAGATGACTCAACACCTGCAAACAAGCTTGGCAATTGCAGGGACCTATGGTGAACAAGAACCAATTCCCACAAGCTGTTCTCCTGATGTCCACACATACCCACCCACCCACATACACTAAAATAAATGGGATGCAAACAAAAGCTCCCTGCCTTGGGAAGCACCGACAGTGATCCACTAGCATGTGGGCAAAGAGTGAGACATACAGAAACATTACTGCACCTGGGGCAATTAACCAGAGCTTCTGTTCCATTCTCTTAGACAAGCAGTGAGACCACTCACAAGCCTGCTCTCCTGGGCTCAAGCTCTACTCTATAAATCTCAATGGGGAGGAAACTGGGTGGACATTTCTCAGGCATCTCCTAAGGTGGACACCCGAGACATAAGTATGTGGCCTCATCTGCTGCCCTAGAGATCCGCAGAGCAGACTGAGCACTGTACCCTATCAGAGGACTTGGCACCTAGGGCAATCAGTCTTCCATGTCCCTGAAGATTCAACCAACCACAGACGCAAGAGGCTCAGGAAACTGTCCTCAGCCCACACAGACTGTCCTTCCCTAGTCCCTAAACAGCACTGTAACAGAAAAGCAAGCAGCATTTACAGGGTGCTAGGTAGCACACACGCACTAGAGGGGTTTACGGAGGACCCAGGCAAACACCGGGTTGTTCAATCTCTGCATATTTTACTGAGAATCCTTGCACCACTGTCTAACGGTATGCTTTAGCTTTGCAGGGAGGATTATGGTTGTTTTGAAATGGTTTATAGCTCAAGCCTGGCCTTGATCCTCGTGTTTAGGATCATGCTCCTAAAGAGATGAAATCTTGCTCCTGCCTCTACCCTACTGCCGATGAGATTACAGGTGTGTTCCATTTTGCCAGGCTTTGTTTAGGTCATGAGGATGCTCAGTTGAGTATGTTAGACGGGAGGAAGATGGAGAGTCAAGAACTGAACTTAGGACTTAAAGGAGCAGGCAGGCTTGCTGAATTGACAGGCTCAGACGTAAGTGACAACCAACACCCAAAGGAGATCAGGCAAACCTGCCCGAGTAGTGAGTAGATTCTGCGCCCAGACCCCTGCCCAGCACCATGTCTGCCAATCCAATGGAGCACAGCAAGGCCCACTTAAGATAGATAAGGACTTTGCCTTTTCTTCATCATCGTCCATGTCCAAGCAAGTTCCTGGTCTTGCTTCTTCTCTGTCTGGTTCCTCCTTTGATCTCCGCCTCAATGTTCTGCCAAATAAAAAAGCAAAATAAATCTCACACGTGAACACTGGTCATCAAGGCTCTGGGCAACATCCAAGCAGTCAAACGAGGGTTTAAATGTTTCCTCTCAGTTCAAGACCAAGTCACCTTTCCTACCCTTCACCTGTTTATCTTTATATGATTTTATATATTTGTGCAGAATTGGGGCTCAAGCCTACTGCATCATGAACTGATGACAATAATCAACTGGGACCCACCAGACGCACCCATGCACACCCCGAGTCTATCAACCACACCACTCAGCTCTTCAAATGAATGATAATGAAAGACGCCAGGGTTAAGACAAACCACCAGCAGGCCTTCCCTGGCACCTGCCTTGTGAACACTGTTGAGAAGAAATGAGCGGATTGAGGCCAGCATCAGTGAGCACAAGAGGCTGGCCTCACCCAGGACCCCAACTGTCCTTACTCTTCTGCACCCCATCTTCCATGCCCACCCACCTGTGGGTCAGGTACTAGGCTGTCCTCTGGACTTGGGCCTTCAATATTTGCATGAGTCAAGTAGGTGTTAACAGAAGCTTTAAAAAAAACCAACCAAATTAAAAAAAAAAACAAACAAAAAACCACCCCACTATCTCTGAGGCTGGGAAACAGCTCAAAAAGAACTGGAGTTCAGGCTGCCCAGCATCTACATAAGCACTGGCTGGGCAGGCCTGGCATGGCAATCCACCTGTGAGTCCAGTGTTTAGGAGAGTGAGAGACAAGCCCTATAGTGACCTCCGGATTCAACTGAATGAACAGATGCATACCAGTAAGAAAGGCTCTGGCTACTACACACCTGCATGTTAAAGCACATGTCAAAAAAAGGATCATCTCTATTTGGATGTGATAGGACAGGCTTGAAATTCCTGTATTCTGATCTGTATTCTGGATACTGAGGCAGAGGATCAAGTCTGGGGCCAGCCTGGATTACATAGGAGATCCTATCTATTAAAAAACCTCCAAATAAGCCAGATGGTGGTGGTGAACACCACTATTCCCAGCACTTGAGAAGCAGAAGCAGGCAGATCTCTATTAAGTTCAAGGCCAGCTTGAGCTACAGAGTGAGTTCCAGGGCAGCCAGGGACTACATAGAGAAGCCCTGTCTCAAAATCAAAAGAAAATATAAACAAACAAAATAAATACAAACAGAACGAAAATTAGTGTTAAAGGCCAGCACTGGTTGCTTGTGCCCTTCTACGGCCACAAGAATGTGCTTGGGTGGACTAAGTCAGAAGACTTTAGTTATCTGTCTGAGTATAGACACACACATGGAGGCCAGAAGACAACCTTTATCGTGGCGGCTCCAGGGCTTGCGCTCAAACTATCAGACTTGTGCAACCTTTACTCGTGAGCCACCTCACTGGTCCTTGGTCTGTTTTCCAGCTATTAGTATTTTATGTAAATGGGTGTTTGCCAGCATGTATCTGTACACGTGTGCCAGAAGAGTGATGCCACAGGAGCTGGAGTTACAGGCAGTAGTTGGCTTCTATGTGCCAGGAACAAAACCCAGTATCTTTTAGAAAAGCAGCTAGTGCTCTGAACTGCTGAGCCATCCCTCCAGCCCGGCTTGGTCTGCCTTTTCTCAGGAGAACTTCCCAGATTACAAAATACACTACTGCTTGGTCCCTGCCCCTTATTCACAACAGCGACACTGCAACAAGCACCAATGCAGGGCACAGAGGCATGACAGCTGTACTTACAGCTCTCTGGTTTGACGTCGAAGACTCCTGTCATCTTCCTAAGAGAAGAAATAAGAGTTAATAAAATAGCCAGTCTGGTCTACATATACATACATACTGAGACCCTGGCACTATCACCAAGTGACTTCCTGCTACGGAATTAGCAGACCTGCAGTAACCCTACTAGATTCCAGTTAGTAAGATTGGTAAAGGTGAGTGCTATCATCAGGACAACTTTTTTGGGTGGCTCTTTCTGGAGCCCAGACCACACTTGGTTTTGTCTTACTCTGAATTCTGGGGGAGCCACACCCAGTCTCTAGGAGGTTGCCTTTCTCTCAACTCACACAAGCCTACATTAAAGTAACTTTATTAAACACCAACTCTGCTTCCTTAAAAAGATTAAGAAAGCTCGGCAGTGGTGGCACAGGCCTTTATTCCCAGCACTCAGGAGGCCAGTCTAGTCTACAGAGCTAGTTCTAGGACAGCCAAGCTTTTTTCTACACAAAAGAAACCATCTTGAAAAAACAAAATTAAAAAAACAACTGTCTTCTAATGGAGTCAGCAGATGGCAAAGGCACCCTTATGAGACAAACCCTGGGGGCAAGAAGGAAAAACTAAAGCAAACCCTGGGCTGGGGAGGCACTGCAGTTCTCTCTCTCTCTCTCTCTCACACACACACACACACACACACACACACACACGAAGATGTTTAAAGGGCTAAGTAAATATCCCAGCAAGCACAAAGGCCTGCCATACAGGCCTAATAACCCAAGTTGGAGTTCCCTAGACACAAAAGGCCAAATCCAGGGCCAGCGAGATGCTCTGTGGCAGAAGGCACCTGCCGTCTAGACTGACGACCTGAGTTTTCTGGGCTCCATGACAAAAAAGAACCCCAAAAGTTGTTTTTCACATCCACATGTGTGGATCCTAACAGACAAGATAGATGTAGTAACCCAATTGGGGGGGGGGGGCTTTTGGGATAAGTCTCATGTAGTCCATGCTGATTTTGAACTTGCTATGTAGAAAAGAATGACCTCTATTTTCCAAGTACTAAGACTAAGTGTGCCTGGAAATTTTTTGTTGTTCCTGGAGATAAAAACCAAGGCTGCAAATGCATGCTAGGCAAGTACTCCACCAACTAAGCTGTTAAAAAAAAAAAGACTTATCAAAAACTATCTGTGCAGCTCAGAAGCTTCAGCTGCACTTCCTGGCAGTGCTGGCTTGATGGAAGGAACCGACCTCACCCAGCCAAGGGGGGCAATGTTAGGTTTTCTTTGCTTTTTTTCTTGTTTGTTTTTTCGAGACAGGGTTTCTCTGTGTAGCCTTAGCTGTCCTGGAACTCACTCTGTAGACCAGGCTGGCCTTGAACTCAGAAATCCACCTGCCTCTGCCTCCCAAGTGCTAGGATTAAAGGCGTGCGCCACCACTGCCCACCACTGCCAGGCTGTTAGGTTTTCTTTTTAATGAGGACACCAGCTTCAAGCATGCTATGCAAATACTCTGCCTTTGAGCTAGAGCCCAGCCCAGCAGGCAGCTTTGTATCTGGAAGTTGCTATGCAAGCTCCAAGCACCACCTATAGGCTCACAAAGGAGACCTCCATAGAGATGTTCAGTCAAGGCTTCCTAAATCACCTGTCACGCACCCCTCCTCTGCTCTCCCCATCTCCACCTCACTCCCAGAACCAGAGAGATGTGCTCAAGGAAAGAAGCAGGGGAGGGCATTACCTGTTCACCTTGCTCTTCCTGACACAGCTGGGTTCCCAGCGTTGCTCCTTCCAGTTTCTCCACAGACACTTCAGCATCACTGTTGGGCAAAGTAGAATATTACATAGGCAGGACCCAAGCAGCTCAGGCCCCAGAAGCAGCTTCATGAACCCAACTTCCTACACCAACAGCAATTGCCACCCCAGAACTGTGACAGCCAAGTGTTCTCTTACCAACCCAGACCTCATGATACCAGGAGACCTCATCTCCTTTTGTGAGGAGAGAGGAATTGAAAGACTAATTCAGCCCCCTGAACAGGTGTAGAGTTACTACAGAATCTTTCAACTTTTCAGAAAGCCATTTCTGTAACTGAGATAAACCAGAGAGGAGACTGTACGGATTCTTACCGCTGTGTGCCTGTAACTACTCTGCGTTTCTTATCCTGGGCAGAGGAAGGAAGAGAATAAGACAACATTGGTTCAAAAGGCAGATCAACACACACATTAAACAAGTTGCTAGCCCACACCAGCAACTCCGCATTCAAGCAACTGAGGCAGGAGGACCATAAGATGGTGCCCACCCTGAGCTACAGTTTCAGGGCAGCCTGGATTACACAGTGACATCCTGTCTCAAAGAGGGGCAAGGTGTGTGGAGAGGTAGCTCAGTCACTAGAACGCATATTGCCCGAGAGAGCCGGATTCCGGTTCCCAGGACCCATCTCATGCGGCTCATAACTCCCTGTAACTCTGGCTCCGGGTACAGGCATCTTTGGCTTCCTTGGGCACCTGCACACATGTGCACAAGCCCATACACAAAACCCAAAATATACATAGAAATCCCAACTGCTGGTGATGGTGGTCCACACTTGTCATCCTAGCACTTGGGAGGCGGAGACAATAAGATCAAGAGTTCAAGCCTAGACTCAACTACAAACCCAGCCTGGGTTACATAATACTGCCTCAATATAGTTGTATATACCAAACACTCAGGCCCAATGTGAGTTCAGTGATACAGTGCTTACCTAGGATGGGTGAGGCCCTGGGTTTGATCCCAACATTGAAAAAAATAAACTAGAACTACCTCCCCATGCTGTCCGACCAAAACTACAGCATCAGCTGTCACAGGACTCCAGCCTGCTGGGTTGTCATTTTCAGACCCATCAGGTTCTACCATCAACAGGTTGCCCCCCCACACACACTCTGCAACACCCCCTACTGTAAGGAGACTGTGTTTAGATAGACCACCTTTGCTCACTCTGCCAGCAAATAAATCAAAGTGTCCAGAGTCGACAAGGCTGGCCCACCTGGTCTCTCTCCTCTGCAACAGATTCATCTGGGTTTCTCTTTTCAGATTCTTCCTTGGGTTTCCGTTTAGCGGGGCTGTCACACAGTGAGGAGACTGTTAGTTCTGAGATCCCCCCAGCTGTGCAGTGGCCCTCAATAACGTCCCTTCTCTCACAAAAGAGCCTCTTAAAAGTCCAGGGATCTTCCCTGCCGGGAGGGGTCCATCCATCCAGGACGGAAAGGTTTTAGTAATTACTTGTGTTATTTTAGTGTTATTTTAGTGTGTGTGTGCTCTTGGGAGACCAGAAGTTAGGTCTCCTGGAGCTGGGGTTATAGGCAGCTGTGAGCACAGTGCTCACATCTATATATCTGTTTTTAAACAAAACAACTTAGATTTAATTTCACGTGTATGAGTGTTTTGCCTGTACGTTTGTCTACGCATCACACTGTATAGTGCCTGTGGAAGTCAGAGGGTGTTGGATCCCTGGAACTGGAGTTACCAGTGGTTGTGAGGCACCATGGGTGCTGGGCCCTGAACCCAGGTCCTCTGCAAGAGCAGGTGCTCCTAAGTACTGAGCCACCTGGAATTGGGTGAAGCTGCTCTTTTGAGACAAGGTTTCTCTGCAGCCCTGGCTGTCCAGGAACTCTTGTAGACCAGGTTAGCCTTGAACTCCAGAGATCCACCTGCCTCTGCCTCTTGAGTACTAGGATCAAAGGTATGTACCAGTACCTCCCAGCACTATTTTTTCAGACAGTTGTCTCTCACTGATCCTGGAGCTCACTGATTTGCCTACACTACTTAGCCAGCCAGGGCACAGGATTCTGCCTGTGTCCACCCCATCCATGCTAAGATTGCAAACAAGCACTGGCATTCCTGGCTTTTAATGTGTTGGGGATCTGAACACAGGTTCTTGAGCTTGCAGAGCAAGCCTACTAGGTCATCTCCCCGTCTCCAGCATTTTTAAGGGTTTGAGGGTGTTTTGTTTTGCATGTTTATCTATGGACTGTGTGCCTGGTGCCTGCACAGGCCGGAAGAGGACATCAGATCCCTGAGTTACAGGTGGTTGTGAACCACCATTTAGGCTCTGGGAATTAAAAACAGGTTGTCTTTAAAAGAGCTGTCCAGCTTCATACTTTGAGGCTGACTCAACAGTTACCTCTGTCAAAAATCTGTTATCTTAAAAAACATATCTAGACATTGCTGTCTAGATCCATTTCTTTGAGACTTACAAAGTGGCAGGCAGTGTTCTAATGTTTCAGAGAAACATTGTGTGCTGGAGAGATGGCTCGGTGACTAAGAGCACCCAGTGCTCTTGAAGACAGTTCCACAGAGGCCACGGCTGGCCGGATGGGTGAACACATTGCACAAACGCATACACAGGACAAACACACTATGTGTGTACAGGAACATGTGTGTGCAGCTGGAGAGATAGCTTGGTACTTAAGCGCACTTGCTCCTCTTGCAGAGAACCTGAGTTCAGGGCCTAGCATTGGTGACTCCAGTTCCAGGGGATCCAATGCCCTCTTCTGACTTCCACAGGCACTGCACAATGTGGTGCACAGACACACGTATGCATGAAATTGAATCTTTTAAAAACCCACAACATACGTTTTGCATAAGTCTATGTTGGTATGGAGCTGGCCGACACAGCTTTATGGAGCAAGGCTCTACTACACAAGTAGTTCCTGAGGCGTGAAAGCAGCAGTATGCTTTATTTTTCTTCTACTGGTGGTGAGTCTGAGGGTTCTTTGTTTTGCTCAAGCTTTGTGTATATAGGGGTTTCGCCTGCATGTATGTCTGTGTATCACATGCACGCAGTGCCCAATGAGGCTGGAAGAGGGCAGCAGATCACCAGGGCTGGAGTTACAGATGGTCCTTAACTACCACGTGGGGGAGAGAATCAAACCTGGGTCCTCTGTAAGGGCAGCCAGTGCTCTAACTGTTGAGACATCTCTCCGACTGAGCATAAGGGTTCTTGGACTGTATTCTATAGCTTTGTGTATGTACGCTTTAAGTTTTCTCACAAGGTCAAAAAGGTGTTCACAAGTAATGTCTGTCAATGTCTAGTGAACAAAAACCTACAAAGTGAACGTCTACGTGAGGCCGCAGTGTGGCTTAGTGGCAACTCTTCTGCCTAGAATCTCCCAGGGAGAGGGTAGGGCATGGCTCAGTGGGAAAGCCCCTGCCTAAAACCCCTGATGAGGGGGTAGGGCATGGCTCAGTGGTAGAGTCCCTAACATGAACCAGACCCTAGGTTCTATCCTCAGTATTAAAACAAAGACAAGAAAGAAAGAAAACTTATGAATTATGAAAGGCAGGGAAGTTCACTCGGACTCATTTTCTCCTCAAGGTTACCAGGCCCCAAGAATGCTAGCTGACCACTCGTTACTACTAACCCCTTAGTGAAGTGAGACGTGATGGTGGTCTGCCTGGTGGTTCTCCTTGTAGCCACCGAACTAGGCGAAGCTTCGACTGTAAAAACAAGAGAAAGGGACATGGCATACTTCAAGAAGTGACTGCAGGCAGCAGGCGCTGCAAGAAGGCCCATTTCCTGGCTCTCAATCTGGACTATAAACTGCATACCAGTTTACTTGGGTCAGCAGATAGCCCCTTGGAGCTGCCATTGCTTAGTATCTGGCAATAGTATCATACAGCCCAGAATCCAAGAATGGTTTACACAGTGACCACGTACCATGCCTACAGTTATAAACCTCAAAACCTTAAACTGAAACCGCATGTAGGGACCATCTGTGGAGCCTAAGCTAGGCAGAATTGCACAGAAAACAAGCCCGAGGCACTGTTCAGCTGTGGCAGAACACCTGTACACTCGGGGTCCATCTCCAGTGCCACTGCTCCTCCCCCCCGAAAAAGTAACAGCCAGGGCTTGGCGTGGCGGATAGTGTGCCCTTTTCTAGCACACGCAGGTCCTGGATTACACCCCTAGCACTCCAGAGGCAGGGCAGACAGACAAGGAAAGGGATGTTAGGAAACGAGAGGAAGGGTGCAGCCGAGTGTCATCCTGGGCTTAGTGTTCAACAAGGCCTCAGGCTTCCTTCACAGCACCAGAAACAGACATCTAGGATACATACGGTGCGTGTCATGGCTCAAGCGGCCCGTCTCCTCAGATGAACCACAGCCTCCAAAATGCAAACAAGTCAACTGAGACCAGCGAGATAGCACAGGACTATCATGCCAGCACTCGGGGCTGAAGCAGGACAGACTTCCAAGGCCAAGCTGAGCCTCACTGACAGGTACTGTCTCAAAAACAACCGGAAACCCCAAACAACCAACCATAAACCACTATGTCTCGTATCCTTACAAAGGGCCTCACTGTCCGACTTGCTTCTCCTGGGTCCCCGAGGCTTGGGCCTGGATCTTGGGGATCGGTTTGAGTCTGCCATTTCTGTTCTCCAGGTTGGCCGGCTCCCGTTGGCAGAACAACCGTTGGCTTTCTGAGTGAGAGAGTGTGTTCCGTTCTCCAAGGACAAATCCTTACTTAAAAGGGACTTGACTTTAGCCAGGTAGCCTTCCTATACAGCAGGAAAGGATAACTTAGTAGACAGGCGTCAACAGTAGGGCACACAGGGGCTCTGCCTCTGGTCACAGACCTGGAAGCAGGCAGCTTTCTGGAAACTGGGAAAAAGAACAGGCTTACCTCAGACAATTCCTCCTTATGTAATTTGGTTTCCAAGTCACATAGCTGGCTCTTTATTTCCGTTTGCAGGAATTCATGCAGTAAGTTCAATTTCTCTTTCACACACTCCTGTTTGGAAGAACATAGCTGAGGGACCCCCAAACTTCCAAGCTAGCAAATAAACGAATACAGAACAAAGATGCCCAACTGCCCCAGCAGCTGGGGTGATAGGCAGCCCTGGCAAGATCTCAACACTCGGGAAGCTTAGACAAGGAGGGTTGCTGTAAATTTAAGGAAGGCCAGTCTGAACTGCCCTAAGTTCAGGGTCAGCCCAAGCTATGGATCAAAACCCTGCCTCAAAACAAAACAAAAAGCAAAACAACCTAGGGGTCTGGGGAGATGATTTGGACATTAAAACACTTGCTATCCAAGCATGAAGACAAGGGTCCAGATGCCCCGCACTAGCATTAAGCTTGGCAGACATAGTAGCCAGCCTACAATCTCAGCACTCAGGCAGACAGGATTCCTAGGCCACGCTGATGACACTTCAGGCCAGCTGAACCCATGAGTTCCAGATTCAGTGGGTCTTTACCTTAGTACATAAAGACACAGTGACAGATATCCGATGTCAACCCCTTGCCTCTACATGCACCTAATTGCATATAGGCACTCACATACACATGATCACATGCAAAAGCACACAAAGTACATACACAAGTCAGTACGTGAAGAAAGAGCAGTTACCTTTTCTGTTAAGCCATCTCTTTCCAAGTCTTTGAGCCTGGGTAAAGGAAATAAATAAGCAAATTCATTTACCTGAGAGTCATTAATCTAAAACAAAAAATTGGGGGGTGGAGGGGGTTAGAATTGTGATATGGGCATTAGCCTCCTGCTGAGGCAGGAGGATCACTCAAGCCTCTAACTTTGCAGCCAACGTGGGCAACATAGTAAGAATTGTATCCTCAAAGGAAAAAAAAAAAAAAAAAGAAAGGAGAAAAAGGAATGAGCATAATATTTGAGTGTTGGGGAACATGGCACCCTCTTTGGCCCCTGGCCCCGGTGTCTAGCACCAACTTTCTTTTTGGCTGTTCTGTAGAGCTAAGCGTTTCCCACAGCAGGGTGGCTGAGAATGCCTTGATCTCCTACTCCCCCACCTTCACTTTCCAAGTGCCGACACTACATGTCCCACTACATGTCCCACAATGTCCTTAGTAACCCGAGCAAGTACACATCATTCTACTAGAAAGGGGCATGGGGCACAGGAGCTGCATCAGATAGCTGCTCACACCATCAGACCGGCACTCTGATGACGGCCTGGGCTACACAGTGAGACCGTCCCTCAAATAACAGGGCTGGAGATGTGGCTCAGCCAACAGAGTGCTTGCCGGGCATGCATCCAATTCCCAGCCCTTCATAAACTGGGTACTGGGGTACACTCCTGTAATTCCAGGACTCGGCATGAAGGGGAAGGAGGATCAAAAGTTCAGAGTCACCCTTGGCCATTCAACTTGAGACTGAGGCTAGCTCAGACTACAGGAGACCCTGTTTCCAAGCAGAGGGAAAATATTCAAGAAAGGACACGGGGAGCTGGGGTCAGGGTCCTTCTCTAACCTGGATGACCTACCACTGTTCTCCCTAACTGGGTCAGCTCCTAAAAGGCCTGCCACAGCATGCATGATGTCAGCATGAGTCATGGCTGCATTGTAGGAACCAGCCAGCTGATGGCTCCTGAAGGCCATGGATGGCTAGCAGCCTTTAGTGCAGAACTGAATAGGAAAAATGAGGGGTCCAGGACACCAGGCACGCCCACATAACCACATCCTGAGGAGCTGGAGAGAAAATGAGAGGTGAACTGGTGAGCTGAGAACGCAGCTCAGGAGTAGAGCCCGACAGACACATGAAGGCCCTGGATTCCACGCATAGCACTACACAGGGATGGACAACACAGCAGGTCGAAATCTCAGACTCAACCTCCAGAATGTGTACCTAAGCAGAGAAGCACAGAATTCTATTGGATTTGTCTGAAGAAAACTGGTCAGGTTGTTGAAGATTCTCTTACCTCTCTGGTCAGGGGGAAAGACTAGAAGGAAAAGACACACAGAAGAGGCCACCTGTTACTCAGCCTGGGAGCCTGGGGGCAGTGGAAGGTGAACAGGTCTAACCAGCTAGGTGGGTGTCTGTCAGAGAAGCAAGGGCACCACAGAGGCCTGGCCTGTGCATCTCTGCCCCATCCCTGCAGCTTCCAAGTCTGGCTTCTCAGGTTTCAGTAACCAGAGGGCAGATCCAGTCTTCCCCTGGCAGCTGCAGGACCAGGGTCACCATGGTTACTCTAATTACTGTTACTGGCAGACCCTGCCTCCTCCTCTTAGCACCACTCCTACACATGGGTGCCTACTGCAGGCTAGACCCCTGAGAAAATAGGCAAACGCAGAGAAGAGCTAGACCCTGTTCCAGGTAACAAGCTAACATTAGCAGACAGGGACCTGCCTACTAGCCTGGCGGTCAGCACGGGGGCTTTTGCCTAAGAAAGATGCTCTGGACCCTGCAGTTGTACTTGTGGCTACCTACAGTACAGCAGGGGCTCAGCTCTTGGCATCTGGGGCCTTGAGAACGCGTGTCTCATATGCACATTTTGGGTTCCACCCCCAGCACCCAGTAACCCAGCTGTGGTAATGCACCCCTGTGAAGCCCAGCACTTGGGAGTTAGGGTGGAAGAGATACAAGAGAGAAAGGCCAGCCTAGACTACGTAATGGGTTTAAGGCTAGCCTGGCTCCATGTAAATAACTAAAAATAAATAAGGCTCTGGAATGGTGACTTTTTAGCTCAGGCTAGAGTGTGGCAGAGCACTGCCTAACACAAAGCCCAAATGAAAAGAAAACCCTTCCAGGAGCTCAGGGACCATTCCGGTAACAGTCCCTACAGTAACTTAGCCAAAGGCAAGACTCAAAGAAAGACAGCTGCAGAAGTGGACATTTGTAGCTAGAGGCATAAACACAGCTGCTACAAAAGCCCACGTGACTGTCATGTCCCTTTTGTGCCCCACCTGAGCTCAGATGCAATCAGAAACTCACATGTGTTAGGCAAGAGGCTGACTACTGAGTCACACTCCCAAACCCAGTTATACTCCCTTAAAATTGTGGTGGGACACAGCTACTGCGACCATCGCTCAACAGTCTCTAGATCCCAAGATTCCTCCAAGAAAGACTCAATCAGGTGTGGTAATACCAGCCTGGAACTCAGTACAGGCACTCACAGTGGGGAGTCCACAGGCTAGCCCATATTACAAAAGGCAACACGTCTCAAACACAGTGAATGAGAAAGTCCAGTTCTCCAGTGGAGAACTCGAAACATCATTAGCCGCATTCTAACCCGACAGGCTATGATTCATTTGTAGCTACTTCCAACAGCTCAGCCATCTAAAAATGATAAACTATACATCAACCTTGAAAACGTAGGCAAACATAGCTAGGTGCAGCAGCGCTGCACTGGAATCCCAACACTCAAGTGGTAGAGGCAGGAGGATGGCAAGTTCCAGACCAGCCTGGATTTCATGGCTCCACCCTATCTCAAACAAGACAATGTAGGGTTCTGGTAAGAGGGGCATGTGGGTAAAGGCACCCCCCACCAAGCCTGACCAAAGTTCAACCAAGGGGGTGGGGAGGACCTACTCCTGCAGTCCTGACCCTCCACAGACATGCCCCACACTCACACAAACCTAATCTTAACACATCTAATAGACGAAGAGTTAAACTTGAGCTCTTCAGGGGGCCACAGTGGCGCAAGCCTTTAACCCCAGCACTCAGGAGGCAGAGGCAGGGAGATCTGAGCTCAAGGCCAGTGTGGTCTACAGAGTGAGTTCTAGGACAACCAGGGGTACACAGTGGAACCCTGTCTCAAGAGGAAAAACAACAAAAAGTGAGCTCTACCCTGGAGAGAGAACAAGCCCACCAGCATGAAGGGAAGACCTAGGCAGAGAGCGCCTCCCCAGCAGAGCCCAGGGTGAAAGTCGCTTCTAAGACATAAGCAACCAAAAAAACAGCCATAACAGTGTCAGACAGAAAAGGCAAGTCCAGAGAGAGGCCAGCAACAGTGGGAGAAGCTCAGAAGCATTCATCATCTTGTTGCAAGGCCAAAAGGCCATCAGAAGAACCATGGAAGAGGAAAGACCACAATACTGGAGCCATACTTTTAGGGAAAATTTGTCTGACAGAAACACGAGCTAGAGAGACTGCAAAGGTTAAGTTATTTCAACATCCTAAACCAGAAATGCTGGTCTGAAACACAACTTGGCAGCACAACAGGGCCTGTTCTAGAGCCCTGCCTTTCCTGTCTGCTGCTGGGGATGGAAGCCACGGCCTTGAAATGCTAAAGGCACACTCTCCTACCCAGCTATACCCGGCTGCCTGCCTCTGACTAGGCAGATGGGGTGAGGCCATCTGATGAATCAGATGATATCTTGAGGGAGCAAAATGATGTCCCTTCTCACAAGATACTGTTGCTCTGCCCCAGGACCCGTGACTCTAACTTATGTGGCAACGGCGACTCTGCAGATGTGACTAAGATTCCAGCATTTTCAAATGAAAGAAAGGAAGCTTATCAGGGATGATCAGCATGGGCCTAATCACTTAACTCCCTCCCTCAGCACAGGACCTTCTAGCTGCATTACAAACAAGAGCACGGAGGAAAGGTCAGAGACACACAGGGACTTGGCCTAAGAGGCTGGCTCTAATGTGGAGGTGGTGGCAGGAAAGCCTGTCAGACGGTTTCGGAAGATGGACACTACTCAGTCTGGCCTTAGCCAGACAGTGGCGCACCACCTGCAACTCCAACACTCAAGAGGCTGAGGCAGGACTATCACGAGTTTCAGGTCACCCTCAGTTTATATAACAGAAGAGATGGGAAAATGACTCAGCAAGGGCCCAAGTGAGGATCCTGAAAGCAACCCTAGGCTTGCTAGCCAGCCAATCTGACCAAAGAGGAGCTTTAGGCTCACTAAGAAAAGATTTTTTAAAAAGATTATTTATTATGTATACAGCATGTATGCCTGCAGGCCGGAAGAGGGTACCAGATCTCATTATAGATGGTTATGAGTCACCATGTAGTGGCTGGGCATTGAACTCAGGACCTCTGGAAGAGAAGACAGTCCTTTTAACTTCCAAGCCATCTCTCCAGCCCATATGAGAAAGATCTCAAAAAATAAAATGGAGATACTTTTGGAAGACAACCAACAGTGACCTCCGGCCTGCCAGCACCTGTGCATGCCAGCACCTGTGCACGCACACATGCACACATGCATAGATGTACTAAAATATACATATACATTACTGATGGATCAGTAGTTAAGAGTTTACCATAACCCCCCACTATAGTACCTACAATTTTTTTAATAAAAATTAAATTAAGATAGCCCTCAGATGTCTATATGCACGTTGAGTACATCTACATTCATATATACGCATATGTATGACAGGTGTAATACACACCTGTCACAGTACTCACAAGGTTGCAGGAGGGAAACTGAGTTCAAGATCACCCAGAAGTATACAATTAGACCCTGTCTTGAAATTACAAAAAAGAAAAAGAAAAGAAAAAGAAAAAAAAAAAAATTACAAAAAAGAAATTAGGGCTGAGCATGGTGGCGCATGCCTTTAATCTCAGCACTTTGGAGGCAGAGGCAAGCAGGCAGGCGATCTGAGTTCAAGGTTAGTCTGGTCTACATACTCAGATAGCCAGGGCTACAGAGAGAAACCCTGCCACCAAAAAAAAAAAAAAAAAAAAAATTAACACACACACAACAGCAAGAAACTAGTCAGCTCCCCTGGGAGGACACACCCCCTGCCCGTTTCCAGAAGGAATCTGGCCCAGGAACATCTTGGTTTCTTCTCAGTCCATCCCACCGCTCATTCCTGACCTACAAAGACCCAGTTTTAAAACGGAAGGGTGACTTGAGACCTGGCACACAAAAAGCCTCGGCAAACTGCAGATCTTTCTACAGCAAGCTTGGAATAAAAGCCAACAGCCTATTCCACAGAGTACCTGAATATACCGGCACCCTGGAAGGTAGAAGCTCCCTGCTCACTGCTGTGATGGCCCAGGGTGGAGACTTCCAGTCTGGAGCCCTAACCTACTACCATGAGTTCAGCTGGCCTACAGAACTCCGAGGAGCAGTCAGCCCCAGCCCCATTTTTCAGATAGCACACTGAGTGGTAAACTATCTGCTCTGACTTTATCCCCAATGTCCCCCCAGAATGGATGGGGAGCCCTGGAGAGACGGCTTGGTGGTTATCAGCATGCATGGCTCTGAAGTTCAGCACCTGGGTCAGGCAGCTTACCAAACCCCTCTTCTCACTTGTCAGCTCCAAGGGATCTGACACCTTCTCGTGGTCTCTATGGGCACAGGCATGCACATGACATACACAGATAAAAAACGGACAAACAAAATCCAAAAAGCAAATAAGGTCGAAAGTGAAAATCCAAGCCGGGCAGTGGTGGCGCACGCCTTTAATCCCAGCACTTGGGAGGCAGAGGCAAGTGGATTTCTGATTTCGAGGCCAGCCTGGTCTACACAGAGAAACCCCGTGGGGGGGGGGGGGAAATCCAGTTCCAGGGATCCAATGGCCTCTTCTGGCCTTAGGCACCAGGCACACATGTGGTGCACAGATATACTCCCAGCAAAGCAACTCTATAAATAATCAATCTCTCTCTTCTCTCTCTCTCCCTCTCCCTCTCCCCCTCCCCCCCCACACACACGCGTGCGCGCGCGCGCACACACACACACACAGCATAAGGTAGAAGGCAAGAAACCAATTCCAAAATCTTCAAATATAATAAAATTTAAAAAAGCTCTTTAAGCTGGCATGGTGGCACATGTCTTTAAGCCCAGTATTCAACAGGCAAAGGCAGGTGGATATCTGCGTTCGAGGGCAACCTGGTCTACACAGAGTTCCAGGCTAGCTGAGGCTACATAGTAAGACCCTATTTCAAAGTAAAATAAAATTCTTAGGATCAGATAAATTGGCTCAGTGTGCAAAGGCACTTGTTGCCACTCCTGATGACCTGAGATCTATCTCCAGGGCCCTGAAGAACTGACTCAGGAAAGGTATGTGTGACCTCCATACATACACTGTGCTAAGTACGTATCCACACGCAGACACAAATAGATAATGTACTAAGCTATGGCTTGGGGAGATGGGCACTTGTCACACATCCTTAACAATCTCAGTTTGGTCCCAAATCCACATAAAGGTGGAAGAGAGTGATAAACCCACGAAGATACCTAACTGCCGCATGTACACCGTGACACATGTGCACATAACATTAAAAAGTTGTTCCCTTGCCGGGCAGTGGTAGCGCATACCTTTAATCCCAGCACTTGGGAGACAGAGGCAGGCGGATTTCTGAGTTCCAGGCCAGCCTGGTCTACAGAGCAAGTTCCAGAACAGCCAGGGCTACACAGAGAAACCCTGTCTCGAAAAACAAAACAAAAAAAAGTTGTCCCCTTAACATATACCTGTGTATATGTATATATCTCTCTGTGTATATATACATGTATGTATATATACGTATATTACACACACCATTTATATACAAGTTTAACAAAAAATAAGAGCAAGCCAGGCACGCAGCACACATCACTCAAGAGGCACAAGAATAGCTAGATCAAGACCAGACAGAACTACATAGAAACCGTACCTTGAAAAAAAACTTAAAAAAAAAAAAAAAAAAAAGAAATTAGAAACACAAGTCAACAAAGGCACCTCAGCTATGTCAAGGATGCCCCTGTTCAGGAAAGAAATCCCTCACCTCGAAAGGTGTGATGTCTGAAATGAGGCCTTAGCTCAATTCTAACTTGTGACCCTCCTGCTCCGCCTCCCAAAGGCTTCGGCTACAGGCCACGGCCACCACCACATCCCACTAAAGCATGATTTGATTTTTCAAAGACGCAGGGTTTACTCTATTTCAAAGAAACTGAAAGTCTGGGGCTGGCAAGGATTCAGCAGATAAGGGGAACACTACCACGCTTGATGACCTGAGGTCCGTACTCAGAACCTTGTGGGAAGGCCCGTTCCTGCAAGGGGTCCTGACTGCCACATGAGCTGTAGCACATACCCACATACACACTAAATAAGACTTAAAATCCAAGTAGTGAAAATGCTCTTTTATACATCTGGCACACTTCAGCCAGTTAAATACAGACTAGCAGCACAGACAGAAGCTGCAACAAGGCCTAACTCAGCTCTGGGACTAGCCTACTAAATGCAGGTACCTCTCATATCTTATACGTTAGATATTTGTGTGGTTAAGTTCTTCTGAATCAAAAAAAGTTAAGCCAGGTATGGTGTCACATTCCTGTAATCCCAGCACTTGAGTAGGTACAGGATATCAAGGCTAGCCTGGGTTATACAGTCAGCCTGAGGCTAGCCTGCTTGGGCTACAGGAATCCCTTCCTGGAAATGATAACCAACACAAAACATATATATGTAAACAGACCAATCAAAGGACAGGAAAAGACAAAAGACAGAAAGGCAGGTCATAGCACTGTAACTTTAAAGAACCAAATACTTTAATTATGAATTTTTGGTAGTAAAATGAAAAAAAAAAAATCTGTTGAAGTGTGTCACAAAGGCTTCGGATTTTTATGTCTATACAATCAAAAACGGCACTAAAAAAACCAAACTCGCATGCCAGTAATCCCAGCACCGAGGAGACACAGGCAGGTAGATGGAGAATTCCAGGCCAGTCTGGAAAACCCACCAAGAATCCCGTCTCCAAAAAAAGTGAAAGGGCCTCAGTGGTAGAAACCACCCACAGAGCTTCAGGTCCAACCCTGGGAGTAAGCAGGGGGTGGCAGGTGTTTGACAAGGGGAATTCAGCTTCTTCTCCCACTTTATCCCCCAAAGCTCAAACGGGAATCAGCCTGGCATCACCCCAATAAACCAACCCATGGAAATGACAAAAGCAGACTCCTAATCGGGTTGGAACACGTCCAGCATTAGTCAGGGCACCTATGACTAGTGCATAATGACACGAGGGACAAGCTTTCAGGAATGAACTGATTGACGATGCCCTTCTGGAACAGGAAGCGGGATCCAGTGTTCCCGCCAATCCCTGCACACGGACGTCCCCATGGAGATACTAGTGGAGAGCCCATTACCCCGGTCCCTCATTTCTGGTGACACAACATTGAAAGCTTTAGCGCTTCCTTGATTGCTCGAGCGGGGGTGTGGGGGGGATTCATATGTTCTGAAATGGGGGACTTTACCTGCTATTCCTCACTCCTTGATATAAACACTGGACAATGTAAAAAGCTTCCTCGATGGCAGCGGGATCGAAAGAACTGGTTCACGGGGGTTAAAATAATGGGGCGGGCACCGAGACATCTCCCTACCATCCATCTCTCCCTCCCTATGATACACTTTAGTAGACAGTGTTAAAGATTTCCTCGATTGCTCTGGGATCTCGGGACACAGTTATGTCACCGCCAGTGGAGGACCCATTCTGCACCACCTCTCTCCAGGGAGAGTTTCTTTGATAGCTCCAGGATCGTGGGAGCTCCTTTACTTTAGAATTAAAAAAAAAAAAAAAAAAAAAAAAAAAAACCCACAAGGGCTGCTAGCTGCCCAGGCCCGGCAAGGCACCATGAGAGAGAAAAGCTCCGTAGGACTTGACAGCAGGGCTGGGAAGGAAGAAAATGCAGAGCTCTTCTGCACGAGGGCCTCCAAGGGACTCAGCGGAGGGACCCTCGGGTGGGCGCGGCGGGGTCTGCAGGGCACCGGAAGTGGAGGCTGGAGCGGGGTGGGGGCTTCAGGGTGTCCACAGGCCGGGAGAGGGGCACTTCCTGCATACCCAGGGGTCTGGCTGGCCAAAGAGGGGAAACCGTGAAGGTGTCCCCCAGCTTGTTCTATTTCAGAGGACTAGGAGAGAGGATTCCCTTCCTCCCTCAAGTTCCCAGTCAATGGGCTTGCCAGCACCGCGGCCCCCACCCATTTTGGCGCCAACAGCCAGGAGCACGCGCGACAGGAAGCACAGCCCGCGCCAAACGCTACCCCGCGCATGCGCGCCCTGGCTGTCAGCGGCCGCAGGGCCACCCTGAGATACCCCAATAAATGCCTCAGCATCGGCCCCGCCCCTCGCCCCCACCCTGCGTGGCACCTACCGCCTGCGGACATGATCGGGGAGCGAGCCTGCCGGGGAGGCAAGCGCAGGCACTCGGGCTGGAGCTGTTCGTGCTGGCATCTTGCAGGTTGCAGACGACAGGACAGCTCTGAACGAGACCCCGGCTTTTTCGCGCGCGCGGAAACCAATTGGGAGGGGGCGGCGCAAGCGGAAGCAGCATGTACCACACAGGGCAAGAGAGTGGGGGAAGACTATGCTATGGCCGAAGGGAGTGCGCATGCGCAGGACCGAGGCACCCACACCTCCTGGCTGTAGTGGGCTCGTCCGTACTGCGACTGGCGCCACTCACCTACCCCTTGCCTGGAGAGGTGGCTCGGCACTTGAGAGCAGGTAGTGCAGCCTTTGCAGAGGACCCCGAGGTGCTTACTAGCACCCACATCTAGCCACTCTAAGCCCCTGTAATTCCACTTCCAGTGGATCCTACGCCCTCTTCTGGCCTCTATGGGCAACTGCACTCACATGCACAAACACAGTTTTTTGGTTTTGTTTTTTTTTTTTTTTTTAAATCTTTTGAGTCAGGCAGAGGTGGCGCGGCGTTGGCTTGGCGGCAGCCATGGCACGCATGCATTTAATCCCAGCACTCCGAAGGCAAAATCGGTAGGATCTGTATGTTCAGCCTGGTCTAAAAACAAAATCTTTTGAAAAAGGAAAAAGAGCCAGGCGGTGGTGGCGCATGCCTTTAATCCCTTGCACTGAGGAGGATCCTACGGCCTCTGTGGGCGCTGCCCTTAAATGCACAATGTTTTAGCCCAAGATAGTTTGATCTTATTATTTCTATAATAGATAATAAGGTTGACCTTGAAGTTCAGATCCTCCTGCCTCTCTGGTGTTGAGTAATGGAGTCATGGGTATGCCCCACTCCACTGTTAAGATGAGATGTGTGATTCTGTGGTGTCTATGTTTATAATTACACAACAGATTTCTGTCTTCTGAAGCAGAAACTGTAGGCAATGCTCTATCCCCTCCCCTTCTGCTCATCTGTTACCATTTTGGAAGGAAATACATGAACCCTTAAACAAAAGGCCTCACATCTAACCCCATCTTCACCTCCTTGTCCTCTAAAATGACCTTGAGTACACCATCTGACTCCTCCTCAGTGGCTTCATCCGTCAGCCAGAGCTGAAGTCACCTCTTCAAAAAGGTAATTCAGTAGAGAATTAGACCCGTAGACCAATGAAGTATGGTGGAGAACCTAGGAGCCACTTCTGCCATAAAAAGCAGGTTTCGGAGAAATGATATTGTTCTATTTACCTCCCATGAGGTACGGAAGAACTTAGAATAGATAGCTCAAAGGCCAAACGCTAACCTCACAAAGCCGAAGCCCTGGGAGTCATCCCTAGCACAAGATGAGTAAACTAAGAATGACCGAGGACCAGAAAGATGGCTGAGAGCACTGAGCCGGAAGTTTTCTTCCTCTGAGGTTTTGTGCACTTTGATATCACGCACCCACACATATGTACACAAAAGTGAGTTGTTAACTTTATTGGGAAAAATTCTTTAGCTTTAAAAATCCTGAGGCAGGCATGATAGGAGACATCTATTCTAGCACTTAGCAACTAATGCAGGAGGACTGGGAGTTTGGGGCCAACCTTATCACATAGTGAGATTCAGGACCTTGTCTAAAGAAGAGAAGGAAAAGAAAGGAAGGAAAAAAGGAAGGAAGGACATCAATCCTGTCTAAGCTACAACATGACAACCCTTAGGGACTGAGCTAAGTGAAGTACAACGACAAATTCATGATGCCACATCCATGAACTTCTAGAATAAGACTCCTAAGAAAACAAAATGGTAACAACAGATGAGCAGAAAAATGGAAGAGAGCAATGCCTACAGTTTGTTTCAGAAGATGGAAAGTCCTAGAAATCTGCTGTGCAAAATGTGCATGCAGTTACACATTACAGAACCACACAATCTTATCAGTGAAGACGGTGGATACAGTGGGGTGTACCCATAAATCCAACACTCAAGACCAGAGGCAGGAGGATCAGAACTTCAAGGTCAACCATGACTATATAGTGAGATCAGGGCCATCTTGGGCTACATGAGACCCCCCCCCCCAATCAGAAAAAAATTATGATAGCCAGTGTGTGGTGGTATATACCTGCAAAAGCAGTAAGAAGATAGTCAATTGAGTTAGGATCCATCTCAAAACATACTACTTTAACATTCTCTTTTATTTTGTTTTTGTAAATGGGGAGAGAACTCCATGAGTAACAACACTCATAGGACACACATGAGGACCAGAGTTCAAATCCCAGCATCCAAATAAAAAGCCAGATCTGGCCAAGCATTGTGTCTGTAACCCCAGTTCTGTGGGGGCAGAGACAGATCACTGGGGCTTGCTGGCCTCTAGCTTCTCCAGTTTTAGTGAGAGATTGTGTCTCAGAGTAGTAAAACCAGAGGTCACAGGCATCCCTAAGAGAGAAGGACACTTGCCATCTTCCTCTGGCCTCTAGCAATATCGTAACACCAAACATTCATGAAGAAGGGCTGGGCTGTAGCTCAGTCACAAAGCACTCATCCTAGATGCAACCTCCAGTATTGCAGACCAGAGGAGTCAGAGAGAGAAGGAAAGAACAAATTTCAGAGGAGAGACACATAACAGACAAACAGATACAGAGAGAAAGAGACCCAAAGAGAGTGAGCAGCACCAAAGAGAAAGAAAATGCAAGAGACACACAGGCGCACAGAGACATACACAAACACACACACACACACACACACACACACACACGCACAGGCACAGAGACATACACGCA
>JADRCH010000163.1:682074-710874 GCA_019843965.1 Rhynchomys soricoides
AGGCACGCAGACACACAGACACGCACACACAGACACACAGACACACAGACACACACACACAGGCACACACACAGACAGGCACACACACACAGACAGACACACACACACACAGACAGAGACAGACACACACACACAGACAGACACACACACAGACAGACACACACACACACAGACACACACACACACAGACACACACACACACAGACAGACACACACACAGAACAGGGCCCAGGAATGTAGATCTCTACTTCAGTGCCTCCTCATATGTAATGGGGAATTCAATTATAGGCTTGACAAGACTCAGACCATCATAGGCCACAGGGACACCACTGGGGAAAGCAGGAGAGATAAAGCGCAGGAGCAGTGTAACCAGTAATCTCAGAGGGAAGCCATCAACCAGACAGAACCTAGCTCTGCCATCCAGAAGTCACTTTGGAATGAAGGGAAGGGAACAGATGGGCAGATTTCCTGTGGAGTTGCCTCAAGTCAAGGAGCAGGGTCCTGGGAATGAGGCCTCACGAATGCTAGATAGAGTGCGCTAACACTGAGCCTGGCCCCCAGCTTACAGGGATGGTTGCTTTGTTAGCAACTCCTGCCCAGATGGGAAAGAGAAGAGTGTGGGATCCGGGCTGGCAGGATGGCCCCATCGGCAAAGGTGCTGCCAGCCTGCCCTGATGTCCCGAGCTCCATGGCGGAAGGAGAGGACTGTCTCCAAGCTGTCCTGACTTCCACACTTGTTGTGAACCCTCCCACAACAGATCTAAATACAGATGATAAATCGGAATCAAAAACACATGTGTTCCATCTGCAGAGCACTATCTGGACACACGGCACCTTCTCCACTAAGCACGGCTCCATTGAGCACTTACCATCTCAAGCCTGTGTGCCCCAAGACTCCCATCGTTTCTACCCAGAACACTCTCTAGGAAGATATGCACAGCCCCAAATACTTCCACCAAAACTCCCTCAGAGCACATGGAAGCCACCTACCTGTTACTCCTACCAGACACCATTCTTGTAGCCATGGCTAGAGACTCTTATCTATCTCACTGGAGTAGAAGTCAAACTTTCATAGAGAAGGGAATATTGAAGATTTATGAACCACATACTCAGAGCTGCACCCACTGAAGTCTAATGTCAAGGCACAATAGCTATAGAGAAATCACTATCCTGACCAGGTTCCAATAAAACTTTATCAAAGCAAAACCAACATGGTAGGCCAATTACAGCTACCTGCTGAATCAGCACACAGACCCCAGGAGGTGCCCGATACGTAAAGGCACCACTCTAGTCAGTTATAAAAGTGCTTTTCTGAAATAAAGCCTTTACTGTTTCACAACACTGTCATTACATTTTACAAAGGAAAACTGGGGCCCAAACTAGATCAAGATGCCAAAGTAGGTTTACAGTCTACAGTCCATAGTCTACCCAACTTGATCTATTGATGTGATATTTGAACTATCACACAAAGGGTTATGTGTGGCTCAGTGATTAGAGCCTTTGTCCATTCTGGCTTCTGTGCCCAGCACATCAAAGAACACAAGTACATCAGCATAAGCTCCCGAATAAATGGGTTTGTTTTTTTGTTTTGTTGGTTCGGTTTTGGGTCTTTTGATTTTTCAAGACAAGGTTTCTCTGTGCAGCCTTGGATATCCTGGAACTTCCCTCTGTAGACCAGGCTAGGTTTGAACTCAGAACTGCCTGCCTCTGCCTCCCCAATGTTGGGATTAAAGGCGTGTGCCAGGACCACCTGGCTAACAAGTGTAATTTTTAAAAGATGCTTTTAAGCTGGATATGACAGCATATGCACCTACATCTTTCTCCAGGCTCAGGCAATTTGTCCAAGTCAGGAATCCAGATGTAGCCAAGTCCCTTGGAGTATGCTAGGCAGAGCCACCTTCTTGAAGGTCCCCATCTGAGCAAAGCCCAGAACACTGCCTAGCATCACAGGGACTGGCTCCAGCATCTGCCAGTTTTACATCAAAGAGCCCTTGAGTTAGCTGTCAAGCTGCCCCTCCAGGTGCCCCCCCATCCCTATGCTCCTGGCTTCCCCCCGCCCCCATACCAACCTGGCTTCATCCCAAGGTACAGAGAAAAAGCTATGAATAGCCATACACTTCAGAACACCTGGCCTTCCCTTTCCACACCTGAATGGCTTCTCAGAGCTCATGGTGGTCCCCTCAAGCTTCCATGGCAGCCAACCAGCCTGGTAAAAAGCTAGGTATAGCCTACAGTCAGAACTCCAAATTCAAAGATGGGCCTGTGGGGACAGTAAGGGATAAAGAGACCTTCACTCGCAATGATGGTGAAACTGGCCAGTTTCACAGAAATACAAATTAAGACCTCAATACCCTTTCTCTCACACGTACCCATAACACACAGCACACCCCAGGATGGGTCCAACTTTAAAAAGAAAGAAAATTTTCAACCTTAGCAACATCAGAATACTTTCTTAGCATGACAAGAAGTTAAAAACTGGTACAGCTGGTCTAGTGAGCTGGCCCAGTGGGTAAGAGCACTTGCCACAGAAGCCTGACATCCTACGTTTGAACCCTGGAACACAATTACAGGTTGAAGAGAATCAACTCCTAAAAGTTGTCCTGACTTCCATAGGCGTCTGCCATGGCACACAACATACAATTAAAAAGTGAGGACCAGCAGATGGCTCAGCAGGTAAAGGGGCTTGCTGCCAATCCTAAAGATCAGAGTTCGATCCCTGGGACCCACAAGGTGGAAGAAGAGACCCGATTCCCTCCTGCTAGTGTCCTGTGACCAAGACACACACACCATGGCATGTATTTACCCACACACATGCATACACACACCAAAAGAAAGTGTGAGCCAAGCCGGGCAGTGGTGGTGTACACCTTTAATCCCAGCACTCGGGAGGCAGAGACAGGTGGATTTCTGAGTTCGAGGCCAGCCTGGTCTACAGAGTGAGTTCTAGGACAGCCAGGGCTATACAGAGAAACTCTGTCAGGTGGGGGGGGGGGAGTGTGATCAATTTTTGTTCATTGAAAACTTTAATAAACCACTTTGGAAGTTGGCTTGGCAACATTTCCTAAGGGGCAGTATACTTCCACCCTAGGACCCAGCAATGTCATAGAATTACATAGAGTACTTGCATAGTAACTGAATGAAATATGCAAAAATGTTCAAAGCAGTTTCTTTACAACAGCCTCAAACCCAAGCCAATTACTTCACTCAATGGAATGTGGTATGTCAGGTGGAGATAGTTCCTTCAGCAGCACAGGGAAACCTGGAGCTCACTATGTAAAATGCTATACCACCAAAGATGACCTTAAACTCCTGATCCTCCTGCCTCCACCTCCCCAGTGCTTCAGTGACTTGTATGCACCACCATGCCTGGTGGATCCAGTTCTGGGATAGCACGCTATCTACTGAACCCCAGCCTCATAAAATTCTTCACAAAGTGATTGAACTGCAAGCATTTTACAATGTGTGGGGTCCACAGGTACTGTTATAATTCAAATACCAACTCTGCCCATGAGGGTCCCAAAGCCCCAAGACAGCCAGAGAGGACCATGTGCCGACAAAGTTCGTAAGCACTTAAACCTGCCTCCCATGCTGCTCCCAGGAGTCATAAGTGACTGTGGGATGGTGGTTGCTTTCCACAACTTAAAAATAAAGTAACCATTCATAGTTAAGTTTACTGTCCCTATGACAATAAGCTAAAAGGGGTGGAGGGGCAGCTCAGTGAGGAGAGTGATGGCCCAGCAGGCAGGAAGCCCCAGGGTCCACCTGAGTACCATGTGAACCACAAGTACAGAATCTCAGCACTGAAGGGGGTGTAGGAGGCGGGAGGAACCTGGAGGTGAGAGGGAGGAACCTGGAGGTGAGAGTTATTCTTGCCTACAAGGGGCATTCCTAGGCCAGCCTGGGCTATAAACCAACCAAGCACAGCTTCAGAATGGGTTTGACCCGAGCATGGCAGCTTGGCAATCCCCTTGAAGGACTATGTTACAGCTTCAACCAGAAATACAGTTGGTACTGAGACATAGCTCTGTGGCAGACTGCTTACCTAGCACATAGGAAACCCCAATAGCAGAAATCGGAAAGAGAAAGTTAGAACTCACAGTGCACAGGGGGAGAAACTAGGGCAGAAAGCGCACCCCAGAACTGTGTTGCTTTAAGTCCCCAGCACTGACCCCAATATTTCCTCACCCGTTTCAAGTGTGACCTTCCTTCCTACTTGCACAGAGTTGCTCTCCCATCACCTGGGCCCACAGCCATGCTCCCCCCCACCCCCATAGCCCTGGGGAACAGCAGGGTCGGAGAGTGGCCCACCTTTTGGAAACGCAAGCCGAAGCAGCGTCTGGTCTCGTCCGGTCTCGAGCAGCAAAGAGTGGCTCAGTCGGAGAGCAAGGGTGAGTAGATATAAAGGCTGACTCCTCCCTGGCCATCAAATGAGAGGGCTTCCACCTGACGAGCCTCAATCAACCCCAGCCGACGAGCCAAAGGCAGTCACCAATCAATCATTGAGAGTACCTGGCACAGAGAGGCCGTACTTCCCAATAGGGGCATTGGAGATGTTTCTAGAAGTTTCCTCCATTGTTTTCCTCCACTGCCCCTGTCTTAGATTGGGAACCCTGAATCACAGGAGCAAACAGAGATAGGATGAGAACTGCGGATGTAGGTCCTTTGAAGGAGGACTTGCCTAGGATACCCAAGGCCATGTGTTCTGTCCCAAGCACTGCCTAGTGGTGTATGTCACCCCAGCACTGAGGAAGTGGTGACAGGCAGGTACAGTAGGAGGACATGCTTCCTTACGTAGTGAGTTTGAGGTCAGCCTGGGCTACGTAAGACCCTTGGTTTGGGTTGGGGGGTTTTGAACTGGGGACAGGAGACAAAACAAGCCAAGCTAAGTGTGGCAGTTCTCCTAGCACATAGGAGGCTGAGCAGGAGGATTATGGGTTCAAGACCAGCCAGTCTAAACAACACAGCAAGGCGTTTTGTTTTTTTTTTTTTTTTAGGGGAAAACAGCTGTTCGTTGTCAGGTGGCCTGCCTGACACTACTGGGTTGTGAAATGCTGTAGGCAATCTTACACCACAAATGGCTTCGAGGGACGAATCACATGAGACAAACTTCCTGACTCTCCCGCTTCCATCTCCTGTGGGATGCCAGGGGCACACGCCTCTCCAGGATTATCTATTCAACCTTCTAAAAACATTGATTTATTTATTTTCTATGTGTATGAGTGTTTACCTACCTGCATACATTTGCCTAGTGCCCACTGGAGGCCAGAAGGCAGCACCGGATCCCTTAGAACTGAAGTTACAAATGGTTGTGGGCCACCATGTGGGTGCTGGGAACTGAAGCTGGTTTGTCTACAAGAGCAGCAAGTGCTCTTCACCATCAAACTATCTCTCTGGCCCCCCCAACTTTAAAAAGAATGCATTTATTTCTCACTTGTGAGAAGTATGAGTTACATGTGCCATGGAGCACATGTGAAGATCAGAGAACAACTTTTGGGAGCTGGTTCTCTCCTTCCACCATGAAGAATCAAACATAAGTCCTCCTTGGTGGCTAGCTACCTTACCACCTGGACTGCCACATGCTAGGTTTATTCAGCGTTGGGGATTGAAGCCAGAACCTTGTACATTCAAGGCAAACTCTCTACCAACTGAGCCATCTGACCCTCCTGCCTCTTTACCTGCCAAGAACTGGGATTACAGGTGTGTGACCACCATAGCCAGCTCTATTTCCCCTTCAGGAGAAGTTCACATGGGAGGCTTTCAACTCTGATGCTTTAAAAAAAAACACCAAACATTTTAATTAGGACCAGAGTGGTGACACATGTCTTTAACCCTAGCACTCCAGAGGCAGGAAGATCTCTGTGAGTTCAGCCTGGCCTACGTAGAGAGCTTCAGGACAGTCAGGGTTACAGAGAGACCCTGTTTCACAGAACAAACAAGCACTATTTGGATTACGTTATCGACTGTGTGTGTGAGCATGGGGATCAGAGGAAACCCCACGGTAGTCAGTTCTTCCTTTCTAGCATGTGGGTTCTAAGAATGGAACAAGGTCATCAGCCTTGGTGGCAAGTGCCTCTACGAGGAGGTCCTCGGTCCCTTCTGATGATACTGATAGTAACCATGATGCTGGTATTGTGGTTAAGTTTTTTTGTCTTCCCGTGCTGGCTATCTCTTAGAGATATAAAACAAAATGTTGACAAGTTATTTCATTTCTCATGTTTTGTTTTGTTGGTTTTTTTCTAAATAATGAGTGAGAATACACCAAAGCTGATGAGAAAGGGCTGATTCACACAGGAAGTTGCACCGTCAGGAGATCTTACCGCAGGACCCTTCACAATTATGAATCAGGAAATAAAAGCTCCAAAGGAGAGAAGACAGATAAACAACTGACACACAGACAGACACAACAGACACTGGCTCAGCTGAATGGAAGAAATTGTTTTTTCTGGTGAAGCAGATTTCAAAGGACAACAGTACACATGGCCAGTGAGTTCTAGGCCAGCCTGGGCTACAGAATAATACTCTGTCTCAAGCACAAAATTGAAAAAGTTAACTAAATAATTAAAATTTAAAATTCGATCTTTGCTTTGTGCTGACAGCACTTTAAGCATCGCTAAATCATGCTGCTCAGGACTAAAGAATGCTGCATTTATTATTTTATGTGTACTTTGCCAGCAAGTGTACCGTGTGCATACTTGGTGTCTGTGGAGATCAGAAGTTACCAGATTCTCTGGAACTGGAGTTACAAATATTTGTGAACCACCTGCGGGTGCTAGGAACCAAAACTAGGTTCTCCAAAGCCCCTCCAGAGCTGTCCACTCCCATGGTAGTGATGGACCCCTCGGCAGCCTTGTGTGTGCTCAGCCAGAGCTGTGTTATAAAACCTTACCCCAGCCCAAGATCACTTACAGGGGTGCTATCATGTCTGAGGACGCTTTTAGAGACTATGGATTTTTAATTTCAAAAATGTATGACATTCTTATTTGTTCATTCTGTGTGTGCACATGAATGTGTCACAAAACACACTGAAGTCAGAGAACTTGTGGGAGTCGGTTCTCTTCTTCCACCATGTGGGTCATGGAATTGATGCCAATCACCTTCACCTAAGGAGCTACCCCACCACACCATGAATTTTTATTCATTAATTTCTTAGTTTACTTATCTTGCTTTTTCAAAACAGGGGTTCTTTGTGTAGTCCTGGAACACTCTGGGTAGACCAGGCTGGCCTTGAACTTGAAGATCTTCCTGCCTCTGGGTTTAAAGGCACGAGCCACCACTACCCAGCTATTTTTAAATTTTTATTTATTTATTTTTATGCGTTTGGGTGTTTTGCCTGCATGAATGTCTGTGCACCACATGGGTAATGGCTACCTGTGGAGCCCAGAAGAGGGTTTTCAATTTCCTGAGACTGGAGTAACTGGCAGTTGTGAGCTATCACATGGGTACAGGGAATCATACCCAGGTCCTCTGAAAGAGCAGCCTGTGCTCTTGATCACTGAGCCATCCCTCCAGCCCTTGGTTTTTTGTTTGTTTGTTTTAAAAGATTTATTTATTATATGTAAGTACACTGTGGCTGTCTTCAGACACACCAAAAGAGGGCATCAGATCCCATTACAGATGGTTGTGAGCCACCATGTGGTTGCTGGGAATTGAACTCAGGACCTCTGGCAGAGCAGTCAGTGCTCTTAACCACTGAGCCAACTCTCCAGCCACAATCTACAAATTTTACAACAGTTTAGCAATATACATTTGTTTTGAGACAAGGCCTCATGTAGCTCAGGCTAGCCTTGAACTCACTGTGTAGCTGAGGCTGACCTTGACCTTCTGATCCTTTTGCCTCCACCTTCTGAGTTCAGACATTAGAGGTGTGGGCCAACATGGCCGTTTTTTGTTTTTGTTTTGTTGTTGTTTTTTATTTGGTTTTTGCAGTGCTGGGATGGAGTACAGGACTTTAGGCATGCCCAGCAAACGCTCTACCGACTGAGCCAGGTCCGAGACCTGAATTTCAGCTGGTGATCTAGACTCAGGTCCTTCTGCTTGAACAACAAGCATTTTTTACCCATAGAGCCACCGCCCAGCCCAGTTGCTCATAGTCTAATGGGAGAGACAGGTGATGAGCAGAGGAGCCATAATGAAGAGAATGTGTAGTCAGGGCAGGCTTCTCAGAGGAGGTGGCACTCAACCAGGGCCTAAATAGAGAAAATATGTATCTGGGAAAAAAAATTAGTTTGAGGTCAGTAGGTTAAAGTCATTCCGTGTGTGTGTGTGTGTGTGTGTGTGTGTGTGTGTGTGTGTAGCTAGTGTACGCAGAAGCCCCGGGCTTGATTCCAAGCACTAGATAGATCTTTGTTGAAGATTCTTGCTGGAAGCTAGAGGCCCAACCAGCGCACAAAGGCAGCCAGAGGAAGGACAGACGGCAGGTCACAGGCATATGTGACCTGAAGGCTACATGGATCTCAAGTTAGCTATGAATGTGGACCAACGCAAAATCAGAAACCTGCCTCAAGAGATGACTCAGGGGTTAAGAGACCTTACTGCTCTTACAGAGGACATGGGTTCAGTTCCCAACACCCACATCAGGTAGCTGACAACCACCACCTACAGCTACAGCTCCCACAAGATTCAATACCTCTGACTTCCTGGGCACCTACACTTACGTGCACACATGTGTGTGCACGCACATGCACACTTAAAAGAAAACTTTAACCGGGCAGTGGTGGCGCACGCCTTTAATGCCAGCACTTGGGAGGCAGAGGCAGGTGGATTTCTGAGTTCAAGGCCAGCCTGGTCTACAGAGTGAGTTCCAGGACAGCCAGGGCTACACAGAGAAATCCTGTCTCGAAAAACCAACAAAACAAACAAACAAAAGAAAACTTTAAAAAGAAATTTTTCAAAAATCAAATTTAATTAAAACAGATTTTGTTCGGGTTGTTTGTTTGTTTATGTGTTTTAATTTGTTGGCTTGATGCTACTGCATGAACTCCATCCACTGTCTGTCGCAGTATCTAAAGGTTAGAGACATCTGCAAGAGACCAGAGGCCACAGGCCTTTACCATACTGGAATTTCCCTTCTCTGAACAGTTCAGAAATGACCACTGTTGGGTAACTTGAACCCTGTCTGGGACTAGGATTGTGTTGGAGGCCAGACTGGAAAGACTCCATGTGTGTGTGTTTGCATGTAGCCGAGTTCACAGATGCAGGTGCTTGAGTAGAAGCCAGAGGTTGACGTCTGGTATCTCTCTCTATCCCTCTATTTGTTGAAGCAGGGTCTTTCTTGGTCTGCAAGTGCTAGTTTGCCACTCCCCCGTCCCCACACCAAGACTGCTTGTTTCTATTTCCCCAGTGTAGAGATTCCAGGCCCACCCAGCTTTTACAATATCATGGGGTTCCTACAGATACACACTGTGGTTCTCACACTTTCCCAGTAGGACCTTCAGCCACTGAGCCATAACCTCAGCCCTAGAACAGGCTCTTAGAGACCCTTGCCTCTGGGCAGCAGAGGAAAAACCATCCCTGGAGCCCCTTTAGGATAACACAAAGAACTTGACACTGGGGGGCGGGGGGGTCTCAGCTGATGGAGCAATGGCCTGGCATGCAGGGAGCCCTGGGTTCTACCCTTAGTAGAACATAAACCTAGCTTGGTGGCATAACTCCAGCACTTGGGAGGTGAAGGCAGGTGGAAGCAAGAGCATCATAAGTTCAAGGTCATCCTCAGCTGCTAGGTTGAATCCTCAGTAACTGGGAGGAATGAGGAGAAATGAAAAGGGGCTGGGCAGACTGCTCGGTGCTTAAGAGCACTTGCTGCTCTTCCGGAAGGCCTATGTTCTGTTCCCAGCATCCACAACAGGCCAATTACAACCAACTGCAACCCCCACACTGTAGAATCCAATGCCGCCTGGCCTTCTCAGGCACAATACGCACATGCATACCACAATCTTCTCTCTCTCATACACACATACACACAGAAAAAGAGAGGGGGGCACACAAAATCTAAAATAAAATAAATCTTATAGGTGACTGGGTTTGCTTATCCCCCTGAGACCACCTCTCAAACTCCCCACACTGCACACAGACTTGGGATGGAAAAGAGTCGAAACTCACCTGCTAAGTTGTACCTTTGAAGGAAAACATAGTGGCCCTGGGCCTAATGAGTCACTGTGAGGAGCCAGACAGCTTCCCAACAGGTCCAGGGAAAAGGTCAAGGTTGGCCTGTTTTTTTTCCCAGAAGTCACAGCAATTCCAGCTCAGACAGAACCAAGAGTGTGGGAGTGGGGGATGGATAGAAAAATGGAAAGGGCTGGGGTACCTTGGCAGGGCACTAATGGAGGGGGGAATGTCTGCCCACACACACACAGACACACATACTCACACATGCACACTCACACGCGAACAGACACACACACAACCCATAACCACCAGCAGCAAGAGAAACTGAACTGTTTATTGGCCCAGATCTGGGTTTCCAGCACAAGGGGGACATCTGGGAAGCTATGAAGGGAGACACACTCCCGACCGGCTCCTTGCCTCCCAGATCACCCCTTCTTCAGCCTCTTCTCCCACACATTTCTTTAAGGCAGAGGTTCTTATTTGTGGGAAAGATGAATCAGCAATTCCCAGGAGGTCCGATTACGGCTAGACCCCCATAAACACACACACCCCTGTCTATCTAGCAGTCTTGACACAGATGTGCACATAAGAGGTCAGACAGCACCCACACTGGGATAGGAGGTCACAGACCCCACACTGACACACAGACACATATAAATACAGTTTGTACCGTACTGGATTTTCTACTTCTCCACAGGATTTAACAAAGTCCTTCAAGAGAAGATGCCATAAGAATACCCAGGAATGTCCATGCCCACCCACGGCTATGTGAACTATGTCATTCATGGTAATTTCCAAGACAGGTGGTGGTGACGCACCCCTGTGATTCCAGCACTTCAGAAGCAGAGGCAGGAGGATCAGAAGTCCAAAGCCAGCCTTGGCTACATAGTGAGCTGGAGGCCAGCCAGGGCTACATGAGACCCTGCCCAATTTTAAAAAACAACAAAGACAAATTGAAAGCAGCCACATCCAGCTCAAGGCTGCCCTGCCTTAGGGGATCTGGTACCTGGAACAGGATGAAGGTGTTCTGAGCTCATGGGGTGGGAGGCAGGGTGGGAGGGTAGGAAGGAGTTCCAGGAATGACCAATACCTCCCCTAGAGTTTCCTCACCAGGAAGCCCAAAGTCTCTTCAACATCTGCTCCACACTGCCTGAACTGATTCTACTCTGCTCCCCAAGAAAGCAAGTGGTCAATGAAATCTGAGAAGAAAGACTGGGATTGCAAAGACTGGGATTGCAGGACTCCTCCCCGCCCCCACAGTGGTTTCTTTCCCCGAACATGAAAGGAAAGGGAAGAAGCAGCAGTTGACGAAATTGGGGAAGCTGTGGATTTAGGCCTCAGAGAGACAGGGAAGAAGCCTTGGGTCTGCTGGGGACAGTGTTTTCTCAAGAAGTGGCCTAAGAATGTTTATGGAAGGTGGCAGGAGCTGGGTGTGGTGGCGCACAGCTTTAAAATCTCAGCACTCAGAACACAGACAGGTAGATAGATCTCTGTGAGGTCCAGGTCAGCCTGGTCTGCATAGCAAGTTCTAGCCAGCCAGGGCTACATAGAGAGGCCCTAAAAAGGAGGAGGCAGGAAGGGAACCAGGGGGCTAGAAGGTAGGAGAGACAGGATGCTGACACCCTTTGTACCAAGTGGCAAATGTCTAGCCTTAAGCTCCAGCCTGCTGTCACCTGAGACTCTTAATGGTCCCCAAAGTCTCGGTACTACAATCTGATTAGTCAGTGCCTCCGTTGGCCACCTGACCTGAGCTGTGGACAGTTCCTCCAGACCTGCGGCACTGAGGGACATCATGAGGTCACCTGGTCTCTCCCCACAGAGCTCTCTGTAGCTTGGTTAAATATCAGTTCACATTTTCCCTTCAGACTACTGTGTTGCCCTCCAGAAATGTCGGTGATGTAGGCATATGCATGCCTCTCTCCAGGGAGCTGGAGCTGCGGAGGGGCAGGAGTCGGTGACCAGGGTTCCCACCTCTGTGCCCCTTCACTCCCTTCCCCCGCCGCCAGCACTGCAGAGGCCGCAGCACCTCCCTCCGAAGGTCCCGGCTACGCCACGTGTAGATGACAGGGTTGAGCAAGGAGTTGAGGGTGGCAAAGGCAAAAAAATAGTGAGCCTTGTAGAGGACAGGACAGGCCCGGACGGGACAGGTAGAGTCTAAGAGAAGGACGCTAAAAGCCGGCAGCCAGCAGACGATGAAAACACCCAGTACAATGGTGACTGTCTTGAGCAGGGCCAGTGTCTGAGGACCAGCAACATCCACTTGGCTGGAGCGGACTACAAAGTAGATTCGAACGTACAATGCCACGATAGCCAGTAAGATGATGGAGAAGATGGTGACCACGCACAACACATAGTGCTTAGCATAGAGGGGCAGCACAGTGGAGCAGGCCTCCAGCTGGTCTAGACAATTCCAGCCCAGGATGGGCAAGCCACCCAGAATCAGCGATATCAGCCAAGAGGCCCCAATGAGCATCAACATTCGACAGCTTTTGTCACTGCCATAGAGCTTGACCTTGGCGATGGCCACTTGTCTCTCAATGGCGATGGCCAGGAGGCTGAAGACCGAGGCGGAGAGCGTGATGAAGGCGGAACCCTCTCTGGCAAACCACTGCAAGGGAGTTAAGGACAGAGTGACAGGCCCTGATAGCAGGGTGTTGGCCACGAAGGCCAAGCCTGCCAGCAGGTCGGAGGCTGCCAGGTTACCAAGGAACAGGTACATTGCGGAGTGGAACTTGCTGTTCCTCGCCACTGCGATTAGCACCAGCAGATTTTCCACCACAATGGCGCAGCACAAGATGATGATGAAGGCTGAAGCCACCTTGCGGGAGGGGGTCTCCTGCATATCCAGCGTCTCCTTGGTGTAATTGTAGTGTTCCAGAACCTTCTCAGGATTGAGGTACTCTGAGTATAAGCCGCCCATGGTGGGGCTCAGTGGCCGGCCGGGGCCATGGGGCTGAGCACTGCAGAAGAGACAGAAAGGGGAAAGCAGGTCACGGTTGTGGCTTTTGCAGGGACTCTGAACTGGGACTGCAGAGCTTCAGAGTCTAGCTCCCAGTTCTCAGTGAGTGACCCCAGGGAAGCTATATTCGTCACTGTCCCTCCATGTGACAGGCAGAATGCTTAGAGAAGCCAGCTCAGTTTTTCAAGGTCACCAAGCTGCCAGGTGATAGGGTACAGCAGCCAGTAAGCCCCGAGCAAGTCTCCAGTTTTCGTTCTTGTCTTTTGATGTTTTATTTGGTTTAAAGACAGAATCTCACTGGGTAGCCCCAGAAGGCCTGGAACTCACAGAGTTCTACCTGCCACTGCCTCCCAAGTGTTGAGATCAAAGGCGTGTTAAACCATGTGAGGTCTACGTAGTGAGATTCTGTCTCAGGAACAAAAACAGAGTGCTAGGGCTGTAACTCCCATGGTAGAGAGCTTGCCCAACATGCATGAAACCCAGGGTTCCGGCCTTAGCAGGGCATACATACACAAGGCATGGTAGTTCCTATCTGTGGCCCTATCTCTTGGGAGGTAGCGGGAAGACTGAGGTCATGGTCATCTTGGTAAAATAATGAAGCAAGTTGGGGAAGACAGCCTGGGCTACACAAGATGTACCTTTAAGCTCAGCAGTGGGAAGGCAGAGGTACGCAGGTCTCCGTGAGTCTAAGGCCAGCCTGCCTCAAAAACAAACAAACGAACAAACAAAACAAAAAAGTCCAATACCAAGTGGTTAGCCCTGAAATCATATTCATATAAGAAACATTGTAAGAACTGAACAGGTTATATTTAAATATTTTGGAATAGAGAGAGAGAGAAAGAAATGGAGGCCATAAAGTTGAGAGAGAATAGGGAGCTGCAAGGGAAAGGTTAGGGAAAGGAATGGGAAGAGGGGAAATGATATAATTTTTTATTTAAAGAAATAAAAACTTGGCCGGGCAGTGGTGGCACACGCCTTTAATCCCAGCACTTGGGAGGCAGAGACAGGCAGATTTCTGAGTTCGAGGCCAGCCTGGTCTACAGAGTGAATTCCAGGACAGCCAGGGCTATACAGAGAAACCCTGTCTCCATAAAACCAAAAAAAAAAAAAAAAAAAAAAAAGAAATAAAAACTTATTTCAATTTTATTTTTTTTAAAAGTTAGGCATAGGGCTGGAGAGATGGCTCAGTGGTTAGGAGCACTGACTTCCCTTGCAGAGGTCCTGAGTTCAATTCCCAGCAACCACATGGTGGCTCATAACCATCTGTAATGGGATCCGATGCCCTCTTCTGGTGTGTCTGAAGACAGCTATAGTGTAGACACATAACATAAAATAAATAAATAAATCTTTAAAAAAACTTCTTTAAAAAAAGAAAATGTTAGGCACAGCTGGTTGGTAGTAGTGCACGCCTTTAGTCCCAGCACTTGGGAGGCTGACGCAGGCGGATCTCTGAGTTTACGGTCTGACTGGTCTACAGAATGACTTCCAGGACAGCCAGGCTACACAGAGAAACCTTGTCTCAAAAACAAACAAGTCAAGCACAGTGGTGCACTCAGGAGGCAGAGGCAGGAGGGTTGCTACACGTTCCAGGCAGCCTGAGCTGCATAGCAAAGTCCTGTCTCAAGAAAAAAAAAAAAAAAAAGAGGAACACATAGAAGATTCTCTGGACTTCTAGAAACCTATCTGCCTTCCCATATAGAACAAGCCTCAGGTAGGGCTTGGACAGCTTGTCACTTTTGTCCTACACACAGGAGCCTCAGGCTTCATGCTGTCTGCTGACCTGGGTCAGCAAGATTCTTATTACCACCAGCACCAACCCCTGCTCATTACTGCCCTGATTCCAGACTGGGACTAAGTCTTGAGGCCATGGGCACACCCAAAGATAAGGACTTGGGGAGACACCAGGACGGCCCAGGCTCCCAGAGCTGTACTATCCTGAAGGACATAGACCCTGGCGGCACGGCAGAGTTCATCTGTTCACACTGCAACTAAGAGAGTGAGCTACTGAAGGCTCAGCCTCTTAGCCCCAACATACCCACCTGGACAATAGGTACCAAAAAGATATCTCCATAGGGATGAGAAAATCTTTTTCAAGGATGTGTGAAACTTGCTGTGCACCTGTAATCACAGTACCCCAAGTTGTTGTGAACTTTTGCCCAGCCTGGACAAGAGTGAGAGCAGAAAAAGATGGATGGAAAGGGCATGAGAGATGGCTGAATGGGAAGAGTACTTGCTGAGCAAGCCTGACACCATGAGTTCGAGTCCCCAAAGCTATGGTAAAAGAGGACTGACTCTGACCTCCACATCCGGTGCCAGTGGCATGGGTGTGCCCACACTCACATACACATCATGTTCCCCCCATAATAATAATATACATAATAAACTTTAAAAGGGGAAGGAGGGGTGACCAGGAGAAAGGAAGGAAACTGCTGCACAGGAGCTGGGGAGACAACTCGGTGGATAAGCACTTGCCTTCTCAAGTGCTTCTCAAGGGTCTGGGTTTGATCCCCACATTTAATAAGGCCAATAATGACAACATATGGGAGTTTGAGACAGGGGGCTCCCCACAGAAGCTCAATGGAAATAAAAGAAAAAGATGTATGCAGGGCCTGAAGAGACAGGTCCAAAGGTAGAAAGCTTGCCTTGTAAATATAGGACCTGAGGCACTTACACAAAAAGGCAGACAGTGAGCTGCGTGGCGGTGCACTCCATTAATCCCAGCACTGAGGAAGCAGACCAGACTGGTCTCTGAGTTTGAGGCCAGCCTGGTCTACAGAGCTAATTCCAGGATAGCCAAGGCTACACAGAGAAACTCTGTCTCAAAAAACAAACAAACAAACAAACAAAACCCAAATAAACAAAAAAGCCAAGGGCGAGAGCTCAAATCTGTGACCTCAGCACTGGGCAAGCAGACAGAAGGATCCCCAGGTCACTGGTCTTTCAATCTAATCTTCTTGGACAGTCTCAAGCCACTGAGAGACTCCGTCTCAAAAAAACCAAATCGAAACACAGATGGGATGGAATGTGAGGAGCAGGGTGTGAACTTATCCTCTGGCACACACACACATGTGTACACACACATGTACATGCACCCACATACACAACACACACACAGAGCAGAGGAGACATCCAACAAGTATTAGCTGATGTCTTCAGTTCTCAACACAACGCAAGCTTTGAGCTACCTCCATCCACTCCATCTTCTGGGAAAAGATGCTGACTTAGCAAAAAACAAAAAACCAACAAAAAAACCCACCCTCTAACAGCTGGTTTCCATCCCCACCATCTCACACTACCCAAGGACACTGGGTCCCTGGGGGGTGGGCAGGGCGCTGGCACCCCCTCCAGTGCCAGGATGAAATCCAGATGTGTCAAGCCCCTGGAACAAACATGGTAGAGACTCTGTCACATCCGGTGTGGGGAAGCCTGGGGGTGGGAATGGAGAGAATGAGGAGGGTCACTAGTGACCCTGTCTGGGAGGTCCTGGTGGGAAGATGGGGTAGCTGCTAAAGTCATGTGAGCTGTGAAGGGGCCCTGAGGGAGCGGCCTGTGCAGAGGGGCCGGTAGGGGGATAGGTGATCTCTGAAGGGGCCCCTTCGTGCAGTCTGTGCAGAGAGGCAGGGAGAGAGGTTAGAAATTTGTTTTCATGAAAAGTCTGAGTCACCCACCCCTCCTTTCCAAGGAAAACTGAGCTGAGCCTGGGAAGGGAGGGGACCTGTGTGGGCAGAGAACATGAAATGCTGAACACACCATGGCCAGCTAGAGTGGGGTAGGGGGAATCTCGGAGGGACTGAAGCAGTGTAGGGGAATGCTCCAGTTCTTGATTACAGGGAGGGGCCACATGTTAAGAAGTCTCCCCAGCCTGGGCTTGGAAAGAGGCCTGACAAGAGCCACGTGTTTCCCAGAAAGAACACTGTTCCAGAAGCTGGCTGGTTGAGCCGGTTCCTAGCGAGCACTGAGAGTAATGGGGGGCTTCCGGAGTCGCCCAGCCAACTCCTTTCCCGGATGTCCCCTTGGTTGGACCCCCTAGCCTTTGAAGGGGTTTACAGAGACAGCTGCTGCCCGCCCCCTGGGCGAGGGGACATCCGTCCTACTTTGGGAACAGAGAAGAGCTTGTACGTGTTCTCGGGGACAGCTGCCCCACCCAGATCCTCACACAGAGGCTCCTTGTTTCCACTGCCTGGACAGAGCCCCGGGCGCCCCAATGCCCTCAGCTCGTTGCAGCCGGTCCCAAGCCAGCTTGGCCTAGGCCACACAGCCTTTTTACCAAGCCAGGTCTTCAAGCCGAAGTAGTCCGGAGCCTGATTGGCTCATTTTCCGTGCATCCACCGCATCTGATTGGTCCAGCTGGGGGGCGCTCTGTGAAGAATCTTACAGACTTCCCTTTTGGAAGCTGCTGGGACTCTGCTCTTCGGGAGCTGTGTGATTGTCCCTGTGGGGCTGCTTGAACCATAGTCTGACCACTGGGTCACCCTCCCTTAGACGCCTCCATGCTGCCATGATCATCTGGGCCCCTCTTGGGGTTCATTATTGAGAATCAACCCCCCCTCCAATTCCAAGCCTGGTGAGTGAGAAGCCCAGTGTGTGTCCCTTACCCACCCCCCTCTGAGACTCCCACCTCTTCTCCAGTCTAGCAGCATAGAAGAGAAAGAATTATGGCCATTTCCTGCAGAAACGTCACTGGCCCCGCCAGAGCACCCCAGGGACTGACCAAAAAGTCTGTCTTCCAGGGGAGGGAAGACAGTGAATGCTATCTATACTCACAGGCTTATAACGAGGCTAAGACCCTGTGTGCGTGAGCGTGCACCCCCCCCAACACACACACCACACACAAACACACAGACACACACCACACGCACAGTTTCCCCTACTAAGGAGGGGAAACTGGGGTTCAGGTTGTCTCTCTCCAGTCTCATTTTCCTCCAAGAAGCTTTCTAACCAGAGACAGAAGCTTAAGCCGGTTAAGGACTTCCAGAAAGAGGAAGCTAGCCCAAAGGGTTGGAGCCTTGGAGGAAGAGTCACTCTACAGGCGGATAGAGGCGGGCCTCCTCCCTTTGTCCAGACTCCAAGACCTGGCTAAACTCCGAGTCTGGTCTCCTGTCCCACCTCCACAGTGGTGCAGACCGCCCGCCTCTCAGAGGCAGGGGAAGTTGCCACTAGAGACTCAGCTCTGAACTGAAAATGAGCCTAACTGGTTCATACCTAGAATCCCAGCTACAAAGGAAGCTGAGGAACAAAGATGGAAGATGGAGAGCTCAAGACCAGCTTAGGCTACATAATGAGTTGGAGATTAGCCTGGGTAGCACAGGGAGACCCTGACTAAGTAAAAATTAAACGGGAGGGCTGGGAGATGTTGAGATGGCTCATTGGCTAAAGGCACTTGTCACCAAGCTTGGGGACTTGATCCAGCCTCACTACCCACATCACAGTGAGAGGCAGAAATGACTCTCAAAAGTTTTTTTCTGACCTGCACACTCATGCCATGAAACACCCATGCCCACAAAATAAATAAATAAGTCAATGTAAGTTATATATATATATCACTGTGTGGGCACAGCATCATTTTGAAGCCCTGGGTTCCGAGGCCTGCAGAAAATACAGGAGGAAGAGGAGCAAGTGAAATGGTTTGGAGGGGGGGAAGAGAGGTAGACCCGGGCATGACTGCTTAGCTAGAGATTAGTGGAGAGGAAGACTGGAGGAAGGCCTGGTGGCTTCCCGCCACTCCCTCCCAGTTCCACGGAGCTCATCCATCCCTCCCAAGCAGCTAACCAAGCTCAGCCCTGCTTCCCTCCCCCCCTTTGGTTGCTGTGTGGGTGTAGCCCCTCCTCCATGGCTGCTGCCCACCAAGCTTGCAGGGGAGATCTGACTGCACTCAGAACTTTATCCTCACCCCCCACCTATGGCTCCTTAGGGCCCAGGCATACACATACCGCACTAACCGGCCAAGGCCCATATGAACCTCGAGCACAGGGCCTTCAGACCTGGGGTAGTTGCCTCTGGTATATCCCACAGACCCCCTCCCTACCCGCACACAAACACTTTTTCTGGCAGACTATCTTATGTTTGGATTTCATTTGACTGTCACTGTCTAGGCCTTCAGGAACCTCTCTCTCTCTCTCTGTCTCTCTCTCTCTCTCTCTCTCTTTTTGGACAGGGTCTTACTGTGTATCCCAAGTTGACCAGAATCTCATTATGTAGATCAGGTTAGCCTTGAATTCACAAAGATGCCCCCTTTACTCAGTCTCCACTGGGATTAAAGAAACAACGAGGCATCTTACTCAACACAGCCCACCTCTAATTTCTATCAGAGCATCTGACTTTATCATCGGAAATTATCTTGTTTTCCAAAGTACCGTGTGAGGTCAGCTACCAAGTTCACCCTCAGCCTCTCTTGCCTAGTGCGAGGGAGGCAGGCGCATGAATGAATGAAAGAGCCTGAAATTGGAGGACTTGGCATGCAAAGATTTGGGACATCTCAGTCCCCTAGCAGCACCCCTACCCAACCACTAGACGAAGCCAGGCGCGTCTCCATGGCGACGACAGTAAGACCCGCCCGGCCCAGGCAGCACTCTCCGGCTCCTTATCAGGCCGAGGAATGCGTGGTATCCACACTCGCTCGCGCTGGGGCGGCGCCATCTCTCTCCCGAGACCCCGACACGCGCACAGGATGTCCCTACCCTGCACAAGGCAATAGGGGGAGGCGACACGTCTGTATCCCACTAGAGACCCCCCACATCTAGATTCCGGGGCACTGGAGAAAGTAGCTACAGCAACTACATTCCCTCCCCCTCAGAGATGCTCCCACGTTGCCCTACAGGGGACAGTAGGATCAGCGGGTGTCGCCTCGGGCATCTAACAAGGATAGGGACGGGGGTGGGGAGGTGGAAATCCCCGGGTGAGTCAATCCGTGCTGTAGAAGGGGGCGAGGTCCCAACGCTGTGTAGCCTGCGACAATGTGGACTCCACGCCACGCGTGCCTTCCTTCACTCCTATGCCCCATCCCTGGGCTAGGACGAGAAGAGGAGACACCTGGACTTTGCAGTCCATGAACTCCGAGCTCCTATGTAGCACCTTTAATCCGAGCTCAAGCCGGAGAAGAGAAGGGATGCTGCACCTCTCCCTAAAACTCTCACTGCCCCAAACCCGGCTTTCCTGAGAACCCCCATCCAGTCTTGCAAAGTCGACAGCCCAAAGTGCTCAGATTCCGCCTTTCTCTTCAGCGCCAACTTCCTGCCCGAAGGAAGGCGGGGAGTTCAGTCTGGGGGTGCGCCACTGAGTAGATGGGGAGCTGCCTGGAACGGTGGGCAGGGGCGCACGGGTGGATGATCTGTCCCCTCGGTGCAGCAGAGCCCGGAGCAGCGCGTGCAACGCCTGTACGAGCGCCTGACCCCGGGCCGGGCCCCCAAGCAGGGATCCCAGGGTCTTGGTGGACCGCGGCCCGCCCAGTTCCGAACCTCCCCTTTGCCCCGCGCGCTCACCTGGCTAGGCCGGCCGGGGTCCCTGCCCTGGCCTGAGTGGCCTTGGCGTCTGCGCCCCGGGACAGCCAGTAGCTGATTTTAGAGACTGTTCGCTGTGCTCGGTCTATGTCCCGGAGTTGGGGACCCAGGACAAGAGAGAGGCGGGCAGAGCTACCGCCTCCGGCCCCAACTCCCTGCTCGCCCCGCCCTCCTCTCCTCCTCTTTCCGGCGGCGACTTGCAATGAATTCCAGATGTGGCCCGCCAGTTAGCCCGGGCGCGCACCGGGGAAGAGCAGGGTCCCTTTGTCCGCACCCCCCCCACACACACTCCCGCCCTGCTCCTCGCAACCCCACTCGTGAGAACTGCCGTGGCATGATGTCACGGCCGCGTGACGTCACAGCTCTCTTAACCAGGTGGCCTAGTCCTAAAACAACTGTATTCCATTTGGCTTAGCTCCAGGGTGATGCCTGGGACCTGAAAATGAAGGAAATCACGCTTACCTACTATGTGAGGACTCAGCAATTCGGGATTATGCACCTACTATGTGTTTCTACAAGAAATAAATTCCTACATTGTACCACGCCCAGCCCCCGAAACAGAAGACTTGGTAAGAGCCCCCAAATCTAACTGGGTGTTGTGGCACATATGCCTGTCATCCCAGCATCTGCCACCCAGGAGGAGGGAAGATGAGGAGTTGAAGGTTGTCCTAGCAGCCTTAGCCAGAACTGCCTGCTCAAGACCCTTTCTGAAAAACAACAGGCGGGGCAGGGATGTGAATTTAGGCGGTTGAGTGTTTGCCTAGGATTCATCTTCAGCACTGCAAAAATATGGAATGGTGTCCTGGACCTCTAATTCCAAACTTGTAAAGTAGAAGCAGGAGGTTTGTTTTAGAGTTCAAGGCCAGTCTTGATCACATGATCCTGTTGGCTCCTTCCCTCCAAACAACTCAGAGTGAAAAAAATTCCAAAATTAGAGTAACAGAAGGTCAGCTGTCTAGCTCCACTAGGCAGGGAGGGGAAAGAGCTTGCCTGGAAGCCTGACCCAAGTTCAGTCCCTGGAAGCAAAGTTGACCTCTGACCTCCACAGGACACATTGGCATTGCTGCACCTGCATTCACACACCAATACATGTACAGCAATAATAAATGCATTAAAAAAAAAAAAAGAACAGGCTGCCGAGCTGTCAGTGGCTAAGGCCTTGCCCGGGACCCTCATGGTGGAAACCAATTCCTGCAAGTTGTCCTGTGACCTCCAAGGCCTGCTGCTATGGTGCCTGCACACACCCACGTGCATGCACACACACAGAGATAAAGTTAAAATTAATACATTTCTAAAAGGTGCTAAAGAGGTGCCCCAAATGGTCAAGAGCTCTTCCTGCTCTTGCAGAGGACACAACTTCTCAGCACCTGCAGACCTGACAACCTCGAGTCCAGCTGCTGGGGGTCTAACACTTTGATCCTCAAGGGCGCTTGTACATGCACATAACCACACTTAACACAAAACAAAAGGGTAAATTGCCCACCCAAATGAGCTCCATAAGGGCAAAGAATGTTGTCCCCTTGATTTGTTTAATACCTTGCTCGCCCCCTGTCGACACTGAGATATTTGTGGGGGCAAGAGGCTCAGTGTCTCCGTGCCTCTCATGCACAGGGCCCTGTTCTGTCTCCAGCACCCCAAAAATTAAATAAGCGGGTCACTGTTTGCAAGCCTATCATCCCTGAGCTTCAGTGGGTGGAGGCAGGAGGATCAGGTTTCCAAAGCCATCTTACATAGCAAGTTCTAGGTTTATGACTTGCTAGACAGATTAAGCCTTTCAGTAGGGAACCGGAAGTGGCAGAACAATGGACTAGAACCCCCAGTTGAGGGGCTGCGGGTATGGCTCAGGGGTAGAACACCTGTCTGAGATGGATATTTCCTCAGCATGGAAAATAAGATAAAATAAATAGGTACCCCACGTGCGAGTGGCCATTCAAGCACTCCGTGCTTCAAAAACAAAAGGTGATCAGTGCACAGCATGATACTCCCTCTCCCCACGGGTCTGAGAGTCTGTGTAAATGTTTAAGTGGGGAGAGCCCACAACTTCCTGGAAGAGGAACTGAGATGCTGGCCCTGGGGTAGAAGGAAGCAAGGCAGCGCTGCCTACATTGTGGAAATCTTTTGTGTCGCTCGCTCTGCTGACGAGTACATACATGTTATATTCCAACAATAAATTAAAGATTGAAGGCAGCCTGGGATCCAGGTAGAGCAAAGAAACCACTCCCAACCGTCAGTGTAAAAAAAAAGAAAAAAAAGTACCTGAAGCTGGACTTGGCTGCCTGTCATCCCAGTGCTCAGCAGGTGAGAGGGGGCTCAGGAGCTCAAGGTTATCTTAGGCTACAAACCTATTAGAAGTCAGGTGCTTTCATTCCCTGTCTCAAAAAAAAAAAAAAAAAAAAAAATGGATAGGGCCAGCTATGTAGCTGAATGAGGGGCTTGCTCACTTGCTGCCAATCCTGACGACCTGAGTTCTAGTCCCAGCATCCACAAGGCAGGTCACAACTGCCTATAACTCCAGTTCCAAGGAATCCAATGTCCTCTTCTGGCTTGCAAGGACACTTGCGTGCATGCACAGAGTACATACACATACATTCATGCAAGACATTTACACACACAGAATGAAAAAAAAACCCCACAAATCTTTGAAAACAATCAATAAAATGTTTTTTATTGAAAGACAGGTAAAGTATAGTTGAGCAGCGTGTGCTTGGCATGTGCAGGGCCCTAGTTTCCATCCTCACATGGACGACGGGGTAAATAGTGAAGTGAAACTGGCAGAGAGGACTACCTGGGGAAAAGCCAGCTATAAACGAATCCGCACGGTTTCTCCTCGCTTCTGAGAGTATTAATACGGGTGTATAAATACATCCACATTTGCCTGTGAACCCATGCGAGGGAAAATGCAACAGACACTTCATGCTTGCCACCTCGCTCATGGAAGCCGGGGACAGAAACCAGGAGAGAACGAGCCGCTTCTCCTGAGGACATGGTCACCTCTGTATACTAATTCCAGACTTTACAAACACGGGCTGACAAGATGACAAGTAAAGGTGCTTGTGACCAAACCTGAGTTCGATCCCCAGGATCCATGTGGTCAAAGGAAAGAACTGGCTGCTGAAAGCTATCCTCTGACCTCCACAACCATGACACCGTACATGTGTGGGTACACACGTGTGCAGACAAGCAAATGAGTGTAAAAAAACTTTTCAGCTACAAAGACAAAGAAAATTATGAAACCATAAAAAACAAAAGCAATTATAAAATATTTGTCACAATCGTGATTAATAACAAGCATTAATTAATAGTTTTTTTTGTGGGAGCTGGAGGGATGGCTCAGTGGTTAAGAGCACTGACTGCTCTTCCAGAGGACCTGAGTTCAATTCCCAGCAACCATATGGTGGCTCACAACCATCTGTAATGGGATCTGATAGCCTCTTCTGGTGTGTCTGAAGACAGTGACAGTGTACTCATATATATATAAAATAAATAAAAATTTTTAAAACATAGCTTTTTTGTAGTGCTGGAGATAGAACCCAGGATTCTTGCACACACCAGGCCAGTGCTCTACCATTGAGTAGCTCACCAAGCCTAGTAACACTGTTCATATATTTTCATTCAACATGTTGAGCATCCTAAAACTGAGAAGGTGGCTCAGTGCTTGAGAGTACTTGCAGAGGACCTGAGTTCAGTGCCCAGCAGCTATACCAGGAAGGTCATAGCCACATGTGGCTCTAGGTCCAGGGAACCCAGTGGCCTCTTCTGACCTCTGAGGATACCAGCACACCGCCACATGCACATGATTTTTTTATTGAATATCCATTTTATGTATTTTTTAGACAGGGTCTTGCTGTGTTAAAAATATTTTAATTAACAATGTAAGATCTGGGCTAAGGCTGACTTAGGACACGAGAGGCCCTGAGTTGTCCTAGTATCACAAAATTAAACAAACAATGAGGAAATGGAATTAAGAAAAACAGGGCTGGGGGAGATTTACCCAGGGGGTGGGGAGGGAGGACAGCACAGGAGAGGGAGGAAGGGGAATAAACACTCCTAAGGATATTTGAAAAGCCATAGGGAATCATACTATTTATGTTCACTCACAATTACGTGTGTGTGTGTGTGTGTGTGTGTGTGGATGGATGTGTCTATTTGTACTTGTGTATATAGTTTAAGTGAAGGTACAGCACTAGACTAAGCCGTAGACTAAAAAAACAAAAAAACAAAAAACAACAAAAAAACCCACAGTCCCAGATGTGGAAAACCCCCTTCAAGTTGTTGCTCTGGAGAATCCAAAACCTTGCAAACAACACAGGCTATTGCCATGTCCCTTGGTTGATGCCCAGACCATGAAGGTAAGTCCCTATTGCACCCTGCACTTCAGACACAGGCCTTGAAGGAATCAAGCTGGCTTGATCTAGAAGTTTCCTCCCGAGGACTGGCTTTTCATAATACAGGAAGGTGATGTGCAAGAAGCTGCCAAGGGAGAAAAGCAATCAGGAGTCCTAGCCAGCAGTGAAGCCTGTGAACCACAGCAATGACCAGAATAGCAGGATAGTCCTTAAGCTGCAATAGTGGCTCTTCTATCCTGGGGATAACCAATACCCATCCAATTGTCTTAAGGACCACTCGACAGCGGAGAATTCATGCCTGGCACTGTAACCTGACTTAGCACCCGTGTTTGGTGTGTTTGGTGAGGCCACAGACCCTAGAGGAGAACTTATGGCTGCCTGCCACCACCCCTTTCCTAAAACAGGGTAAGTCCTAACTGCTTGTTTCCTCCTCTTCCTCCTCCTCCTTTCATCTTTATCTTCTTCTTCAAGACAGGGTCTCTGTGTAGCCCTGGCTGTTCTGGAACTCACTCTGTAGACCAGGCTGGCCTTGAACTCAGAAAAACATCTGCCTCTACCTCTCAAGTGCCTGGATTACAGATGTGAGCCACCACCACTCAGCCCTAGCCTCTTCTTAAACATTCATTCTTCTGTCCATGGAGAAGCTCTCACCCTCTTCAAAACTTCTTTTTGTAGCAGGCAGAGACCATCCTAGAAAACCCCAACTGGTCAAAAGGCAGAGAACAACTGAGCCCAGGGTGCCCAGCTTCAATCCGTGCATCTGTCTACAACATACAAGCCCTACCTCGGAAGCTCTGGGAACGTTTCAGAAGAGGGGTGGGAAGACTGAGAGCCAGAGGCATCTATTGAGAGATAGCATCAGCCATATAGGGCAGGCAAGCTATACTCATGAGATCTCAGTGACAAGGTTACTTACCAGCTGACAGTATGGATCTCCCAGTAAGGAGCTGGGGGACAAGGCTCAGTGGGAGAACCCATGCCTAGAATCCTTCAGTGTGTGTGGGTGTGTGTGTGGGGGGGAGTCTAGTGGCTCTAGACCTTAGTCCTTACCCTGATGGAGTTTCAAGCTGAGCGTGTTATGTTACCCCTGAAACCCCAGCATTCAGGGAGGCAGAAAGATGATGGATTTGAGGTCAGCTTGGGATGCGCAGACAGAGAGAGAGAGAGAGAGTGAGAGAGAGAGAGTGAGTGTGTGTGTGTGTGTGTGTGTGTGTGTGTGTGTGTGTATGTGTGCCATGTAATTCCAGTATTCAGAAGACAGAGGCAAAAGAATCAGAAGTTAAGGTCCATTAGCTTCAGCTCATCCAAGGACAGCCTGGGCTACATAAGACCCTGCCTGCCTCAAGAAAACAAAAACAGGGAGCTGGAAAGATGGTTTAGGGGTTAAGAGAACTTCCTGGTCTTGGAGAAGAATCAGGAATCAGGTTCAGTTCCTAGCACCCACCAGGCACCTCACAAGTTTCCATAACTCGAGTTCTAGGGGATTTGATCCCCTTTTCTGGTGTCTGCTGGCCCAGGTAGGTATGCGGTGCACAGACATACATGTGGGCAAAACATTCATACATATTTTTAAAGAAAGGATGAAAAACTAGAAAAAAGACAAAACAAGAGAAGTTAAACTCTCTCTTTTCAAAGTGTATTTATTTTTTGTTGTGTGTGCATGTGGACACATGTGATTCAGCAAATATGTGCTATGGTATGCATGAAGGTCACATGACAACTTAGGTATATCTCCATCTCCTTGGACATATGCATCCCCTGCCCATGCAGATGTGTTACCAGGACAGGGTCTAGGATCCAGGTGTTAACCCGGGGGAAGAGGTATGCAAAGAAAAGAAAAAAACAAAAACCAAAAAACCCCGGGTCCTGTCATTAGAGGAAGAATTTGAGCGGAAATATATTCTACACAAACCTGAAGCAGAGAGGAAATAGTCCCCCATCCTCCCCCAGCGCTAGCCTCAGCTGGCTCAGCAATTTACTATCTGCCTAGAGGCCTAGAGGGGGTAGGGGTGATGTCAAGGTTACAGATACATCTGTCTGGTTGTCAGACAAAGGTGATGTCCTCAGGGGAAGACAGACACTTCCTCCAGTAACCTCCCCCACCTTGCACGTGGCCTGTAGGTAACTCAAGGTGTCACACAGGTCACCAGGAAGAGACTTAAGGACTGAACTTCCGGTAGTTTAAGAAGGACAGAGGGGGAGCAGGGCCCTTGGGGGTGGGGGGCCCGAGTGAAGGAGAAGGAAGCAAGCAGGACTCTGTCCACGAAGACTTTCCAGACAGAGCAATAGAAATCAGGAAGAGCTTCCAGAAGCTTCTACTAAGAGGGTCACTAATGATATTAGGAGGTAGGTTGCTATGTATCAAAGGATGACCTTCAACTTGTACCTCTCCTGCCTTCGTCTCCTAGGGCTGGGACCACAGGCATGCTCCTCCATGCCCACTTTATGGGGTGCTGACTATTGAACCCTGAGGATTGGGTACTTTTCACTGACCCATGTCGGAAGCCTGCCTGCCCCATCCCCTTTTTTGTTTGTTTTATGTGATAGTTTGTTTGTTAAATATGTGTTTATTTTAATTTTGTGTATAAATCTTTACCCGCATATATATCTGTGCATCTCCTTAATGTCTGGTGCCCACAGAGATCAGAGAGAATAAAGGATTTCCCCAGAAATGGAATTAGAGGTGATTTTGAGCCACTAAGTGGGTGCTGGAACCAAACCCTGGTCCTCTGTGAGAGCAGCCAGTGCTTTTAACCCCTGAAATTCTCTCCAGCCTCCCTTTTAATGTTTTTTGAGACAAGCTCTTTCTATGTAGCCTAGGCTGGCCTCAAACTCACAATCATCCTACCTCAGCCTTCCGACTGCTGAGATTACTGGTGTGAAGTACCGAGCTAAGGGGGTCTTATTTTTGTCTTTCCCAATTTATTTTTGAGACAGGGCCTCTTCATAGCCCTGGCTTTTCTGTAACTCTCTATGTAAACCAGGCTGGCCTTGAACTCACAGAGGTCCACCAGCCTCTCTGTCAACAGGGTTTAAAGGCCTGAGCCACCATCACCATGCCCAACCTCTCCTCCTCACATTTTCAGCCATCACTCCACTTTATAGATGAGGAAAACTGGCCCAGCACCAGGGTGCTCAGTACTCAGGAGGCAGAGGTTGGTCAGAGACCAGCCTGGTCTAAAGAGGGAATCCAGGACAGCCAGGGCTAAACAGAGAGGTACTTACCTCAAGCCTGACAACTGGAGTTCCATCACCAAAACCAAGTTGGTAAAAGGAAAAGAACAGACTCTACAAGCTGTCCACTGAGCCACAGGTGCACTGCAGCAGGCATGTGCCTGCACGGGGCGCGCGCTCGCGCACACACCCACACACACACACTTATAATAATAAGAATTAATAAAGTGAACTTTTTTGTTCTGTGGTTTATGTTAGAATCTTTCAAGGGTTCATCGTCAAAATTTGTGGGAAGGCCGGAGAGAGTAGACACTCAGTCCTGCTGAGGTGTCTATGGGTGGGGCCTGTAGTGGTGACTAGGATTGAAGACTTTAGGGCAGGGTCCCCGTGGGTGGCTTTATGAAAAGAGAGAAACCGGAAATATCTCAGCAGGAGAACTTATGCCCAGAATCCCCCAGTGAGCAGTGAGCAGTGGGCGGGTGGGGGTGGGGGTCTCAGGGCAGAGGCCCCACCTAGAATCCCCCACTGAGGGGCTGGAAAGTCTGATTAATTCCTGCCACATGAAGGAAAAGTGGAGGAGGAAGAGGCCGAAGAGTAACTAGAGCTGCACACACTTGTACTCTTAGAGTGACAAGCCCCTATGTCCCAGGACTGTGTACTCTCAGAGTGACAAGCCCCTATGTCCCAGGACTGTGTACTCTCAGAGTGACAAGCCCCTATG